>APFE031593528.1:363864-444603 GCA_000404065.3 Pinus taeda
GGGGGGGGGGGGGGGGTTGCTTTGAGAAAAGTGAAAATAATTTTTTCCCGGCTGGAAAAATCATGAATATAAAAATACCCATCTAATAGATTTAACGATTTATCTATGGCATCTGCGTCTATTTGACCCTCGAATATGGGAATCTCAAAATTAATTTGTACCTTAAAGGGTGTGGCATTTCTAGAGTAGCTATTGGAAGCCGAAGCATTGCCCTAGGTAGTCGTTGAAGGATCTGGGAAAATTTGTCCATCATCGCATTCCTTTTGTCGCAATAGGGCTTCTTCGAGCAAGATTTTGATAGGATCTCTTGCCCCCTCATCTTTCTTTTCATCCGCCATGGGAGGCCGTCGGGATTTGCGTGGTTGGTCTTGCAAAGGTTCGACTAGTTCAAGCCCTAACTCCTTATATCCCAAACTCGTTGGGGACATGCAAATAAAGACAGAGGAAGAGAAAACCGCTCTGATACCACTGATCCAGATTTAGACAAGAACGCAACAGATTATAGATATAACCATAAATACAGAGATGCAACGGAAATAATACTTCATTTTCATTAATGTAAAATACTGAAATATGCTTACAAACAGAAATGGAAATAAAGCAGCTAGGGCAATAGTAGCTTATCTTTGAGAAGAGATGTGGTGGCTACATGCCTCTGAACTGTGTTACAATGAGGCTCGAAGGCCTATTTATTGTTGAGAAACAATGGAAAACCCTAAACATCCAAAAACCCAAACCTAGAAGTTCAAACGCCAAATTGTGGGCCCCGTTTGAGTAAATTGGTACATCAACTTCCTGGGGTAGTAACATTGGCATACGATCTCTGTTTGATGTGCATAATATCTCGTTAGAAAGTTCTATCCAAGAACTACAATAGTTTTCCCAAAAAAACGTCATTTAAGGCCTCAAAACGGCTCTAGAAGTTCAGGACCCAAAAAAATGCTAAAAATAGTAAATTGTGCTACAAATAAGGAAACTACGAAGTTGAAAGAGATTGTTGTGGGGGTCCAAGTGGGATAGGTGGGTGGCCACCAACCTCAACCTGGATCAAATTCTCTTGTTCAATTTGTGGCAAACCTGAAGACTTCCAAGGCCATGTATGACAAGCTAGTGAATTTGTACTCTATAAGTACAACAAGTCAAAAGATGTTATTACAAAACAAGCTATATAGAATGAATAAATCAAAGGACGAGGATATGGAATCCTTCCTCATGAGAATCTTGATGGGCCTCTAAATTAGACATAAATTAAGGCCCATGCCTATAAATTAAACATAAATTAAGCTCCATCTAACCATCCTTCGGCATATTAAACCTCTCTTCTTGCATTAGATAATGTATTTTTAACTTTAATATATTCATTAGGAAGGTTTATGAATAATTGCATATTTATGCCTAATATTATTTATTTTTTGGAATGTTATGAGAATATTAGGTAGAATATGAAGATTTGGAGGAGGAGATAATTTAGGGACTTTCTCCCTAATGTAGGAGGATCAATAATAAATAATAAATCAATACGATATTATGGAATTATGGCACAGATTGTGGAACTCCAATGATTGAGAAAATTTAGGAATGTGTTCCCTGCCATTTAATGCAAATTCCTAGTATTAGGGACCAGATCCACTAATCAAGGGATTTTGGTGGGGAAATCTTCCTCCTTTCATGGGGAATGATTCATAATCATTTTGTATAAGTATAAAGTTGAATTTGCCTCTGGGGAGATTTTCATTAGTGTTATTGTGGATAAAGCTTGTATTTTTGCAGCTCCATTGTATTTTCTTGTAGGGGTGTAATTTTATTGATGAAAATAATGACGATTGGTGTCATGTTCAACTTCTAAATCTTGTTCTCCTCCATAGGTCTCTGAGTTTCCTTGGGCTTGGCCATCCCAGGAGCCTCAGAGCTCTTTTGTATCATTTTCTTTCCTTCTTTTCGCTGCGTATTCACATGCATCTCTTATTTTTATTTCTTTCTATTTCTGCATTAAGTATTAATGATTTATTGTTGTAAGGTTGAGTTAAATGGTTGATGTAAGTTCTTTTGTAGGATCACAAGCATTATTTCATCCTTGAAAAAGATTTGGAAGTTCATAGTAATCATTGAGCTGCTTGGATTAGTCTTCTTATTCCCAAATCTAGATTTCTGGAACTCCTTTGACGCAAAGCACAGTAAATTTCTGTTATTTTTTAGAGCATGCTAACGAGCTTCAATCAAGTTGGTTCCACTTGCATTAGATCACAAAAACATTCTAGTTCATAAAAAAATTACCCCACTGCATTTGCACTTGATTAGGTTAGGAATTTTTAGATTTACTAGCTCATTAGTTCTCGAATTTCTAGATTTTTTATTAGCAATGTTTTTCTATTTTTTAGCATGGGTTAACAGAGGCCTTTTTGAGTGATTCCACCTGGAATTGGGACCTAAGACATCCTAGTTAATAACAAAATTTCTCCCATCCAATTTGGATTTGATTTGCTTGGTCATTCGATGAATTATAATGTCGTATAGTAAATATGTAATATTGTGTAGTAATTGTGTAAATCATCTTCCGGATTCATCTCGCATTAGGTTTTTGTTATGATCGACGTTTCGAACCAGCAACGGTGGTTCATGTTCAGGATGTGAAAGATTTATGGAAGACTGTTCTATTATTCAGATTAAGAAATAAATGTTTGAGATGCACAACCGACAATAACCTTAGGGATTATCAATTTATTAAATTATTGTTAAATTACAATTTATTAGGGTCATAATTATTTTAATTATATTTTATTTTTAAATTGCAATTTATTAGGATCATAATTATTTTAATTATTTTTTGTTTTTTTATTTTGTTTTAAATATTTTTAAGATCAATTAAAATATGGTTCTAAAAAATAATAAAACAATTTATACTTGTTGTGAAATAGTATTGTAATTTGATTTTATAAATTTTAGATAAATCTTTTAATAATTAAATTAAGTTTGATACTTGTTATTAAAAGTTTTTTATTGTCAATTGTTAAAGTTGTAAAATTAATAATTATTAGGACATAATTATTTAAATTATATTCATTTCTATTATTTTTATTTCAATTATTTATTAAGAATAATTATAAATATGGTTTTTCAAATAATATTCAAATTAAAATTCCATTAACACTTTTTAGAAATTAGTTGTTGTAGTTTGAAATTTATATGATTTTGATTATTAGATTAATATTTTTATAATTAAATTAAAGTTTGATTAATGTTTTTTATTGTCATTAAAGTTTTTAATTACTTTAAAGTTTGACTATAGTTTCTTATTGTGATTAAAGTTTTTTATGTCATTAAAGTTTTTTAATTAGATTAAAGTTTGATTAAAGTGCTTTAAAGGTTTTTTTTTTTGGGGGTGGGGTGTTGGTGGGCTTCAGTATTGCAGCAATAATGTTGCAACTCCTGGTACTCCCTTCTTTACTTTTATCAACCCGGTAGTTCGTAACAAACTTGGAAGCGACGGTGCTGTATGCACAAGTACTAGTTCTTGTCGCAGCTGTCACTTGGTCAGCTGGCACAAGTCCGCTAGGAGCTTAAGCCAACTTCTATGAGCTCTTAGAAGAAGCTTTTTAATCGATGGATGAAAGCTAACTCAAAGAAAGTTAATCTATTTGCGAAAAAGAGATTGGAAAACTGAAGGAAAGTGCAAACCCTAATTCTACCAGCTAGTCCTACTGATGCAAAGATGAGAATGCAAACTACTGAAAGAGATGCCATTACTTCTATGAAGGTAAAATACATGTGTCTAAACTACCTCTGTCCGAAGAAAACATCTTTTTGTATTTTTGATTAAGTTATCAGTTTCATCATGCATATGTTTTCATTGTTCTTTACTGTGCAAGGGTGGATCAAGGAGGAGAAATGCTTGGAAAAGGTTGGGAAGGTTCAGAGAGGGTCTAAGGAGTCCCTAACACCCTTCCAGAGAGTTTAACAAAGTTTGGCTATCAAGAAACCTCATTTGTGAGCTTCTACAGGAAGTCTGCAGGGGTTCTACAGGATGTTCAGGATTTTCTACAAGATGTTCAGAAATTTCTACATGATGTTTAAAAATTGGATTTTAGAGGATGGGTGAGTGAGGGAAGATGCATGAATGGATATGGAGGTAGGATAAGGGCCTGGAGTGACCCAGGGACTGGTGGATGGAGAGGTAAGAAGGTGTAGAAGACTGACTTGGATCAAAGAAGGCTGAAACAATGATTGCACAAAAAGGTAGGGTTACGTGGGCAAAAGGACAGATGTGAGACGAGGAACCTAGCTAGGAGATGGAACAGATGGCTCTGCTGAAGCTTAGGTGGATGAAAGAGTGGTAGAGATGTTCTGCACAGTGTACATTCAACTGAATCAACAAAGTCTTACAAGTAATCAAAGTCCTAGCTAATCTAATCTAACTACAACAAAGTGAATGAACAGCAGCTTTATTTCGAAAGAAAACCATGTATATCAACTATGCAATGAAACATTTCAGAGATCTGAACACATAACTAACTTCTGCAAATGAAAAAAGTACACTAAGGATTGCATGGTAAAGCAAACTAGTGTTTTTGTTGGGACAGCACGGTTACTTCAATTCCAGCCCCTGATCCAATAAGGGAGAGGTGAAACCGAAAGTGTTGCTGACCCTTTTTTGGAGGTTTTTTCCTATTATTATCCTACCAATCTATTTTAAACATCTGAGGCAATTCTATTCATAAACAGTGACCTATTTAATCAACACAACTAAATCTGCCTAACAGAAATATGTTTCAAATGCATAAAAGGAAAACAACGATGCATAAAGGAAAGGTAACAGTACAAAAAGGAAGCCCTAGGCTCTCAGGTTGGGCCCAACCCTGAGAGCTATGGCTCCTATAGAAAACTTAGAGTTGATATAAAACCAGACTGCTTCTCATTATCAAAAAATAGTCATAAGTCAAGAGTTATGCCAAAATGGCTACAAGAGAACAAGCTAAAGCTAACAGCACTGTAGTGCAAAATATGCAATGGTTTCAAAAGTCCATTACGAAGGGTGAGGCCTTAACATTTATACACCACAAGGGCCCTAGCTGGCCTCCTAAATCTATGGGACTTGGCTGTCCAAACTGTGAGTAGACAGTCCCTTCCAAAATCTGCTTGGCTGCCTTCTAGATCCAGTTTTGGTGGCTTTTGGAGCTCGGAGTTGCAGGTGAAGATCCCGAGGAAGGGTTATTTAATGTCATAGACAACCCTCCTACAAATCCTCACCTCAAGCTTGGCTATCTTCTAGCCCATGATTGCTCGGTTTTGCTCCAACATGTGTCAAAAAACCTGAAATAAGCACGTGTTAGCCACCTAGGATGAGTGACTACCCTTATTCGTACAAATGACATACACATACTGAAAAATAATGCATAAACTATGAAAAATGAAGGATTGAACAAGGACTGAACAAAGATAATTAGGCCAAATGAGCCCAATAAGTTACCCAATTTGGGGCTCATCAAGTGTGATTTTGAATGATTTAATATTTATTTAGAATTGATGCTTTAAATGATAACGGATTATTGTCCAACAAGAAATTGTTAGAACAAGGAAATATCAGGGTTCCAAGATGGGCTCTCTGGCTAGAAGGTTTTGATTTCGATATTGTCTATAAATCAAGTGCAGAAAATTATTTAGTAGACATGTTGACAAGCGAAGGAGCTCCAGAAGTCAAAGACATCAAGATGTTCAGACCCCTGTACAAAGGAGAAAGTTCTTCAAGTAAAAGCCCAGTCTAGTCTAGTGTCTGTCAGTCCAGAATCTGTTCAGTCTTGGTCTGTAGTCAGTGTAAATATGAATTATGTTGGGATTGTTTTGTTTTAAGAGTCAAGTTATTACCAGTAGAAGTCATCCAAATGATTTTGCAGATTTGGTTTGATTCAGAGTCTGGTATGATAGCCTATAATAGTGAGTTACCTTATAGAGATAGGCCTTGGCGTGTCTATTATTCATTGTTTAGAGACCCAATTCCCATCTATTTTGGTTTTGTCCAACATACTGATTGGACATGGAAAGATTATTTCTCTATCCATCAGAGGGCCAGGATACATGGTTATGTTAGAGTCATTGCATATGCGACACAGTTAGATACAAATATATCATGAGGCAAGGCATCATCAAGCCATGGAGGTGCTTCTTCCAAGAAACAACAATAAAATGGAAAATGGAATACATTTACTGGTCTCAACCTGGGATCTGTAGAAATTTCTCCATGGAAGTTGACTTTTAAACTGAATGATGGTTCATCTTGTTGTCTATCCTGTAAGACTACTTATGTATTAGTATGAAGGAATTCAAACTCTATAGTGTAGTCGTTTTGAGCAGCAATATGGATTTCCCAAATTAAAGTGCTAATGGTTTCCTGGAAATTAAAACAACAAATCTACTCACCCCTAGGCATATACTTAAACATGAACAGCTTAAACCAAGGAATCCACCAGTTATTAGCACTATCTAACTGTGTCGCATATGCAATGACTCTAACATAACCATGTATCCTGGCCCTGTGATGGATAGAGAAATAATCTTGTCATGTCCAATCAGTATGTTGGACAAAACCAAAATAGATGGGAACTGGTTCTCTAGACAGTGAATAATAGACACGCCAAGGCCTATCTCTATAAGGTAACTCACTATTATAGGTTGCCATACCAGACTCTGAATCAAACCAAATCTGCAAAATCATTTGGATGACTTCTACTGGTAATGACTTGACTCTTAAAACAAAACAATCCCAACAGAATTCATATTTACACTGACTACAGACCAAGACTGAACAGATTCTGGACTGACAGACACTAGACTGGACTAGACTTTTACTTGAAGAACTTTCTTCTTTGTACAAGGGTCTGAACATCTTGATGTCTTTGACTTCTGGAGCTCCTTCTCTTGTCAACGTGTCTGCTAAATAATTTTCTGCACCTAATTTATAGACAATATCGAAATCAAAACCTTCTAGCCAGAGAGCCCATCTTAGAACCCTAGTATTTCCTTGTTCTAACAATTTCTGTTGGACAAAATACCTTTCATGTGTTTCAGATCAGTTCTAACTAAAATTCTGACACTTTTTAAAAACAATCTGAATATTTGAATTCCTTTTTTGACAGCAAGTATCTCTTTGTGGGAAGATGGATACTTAGCTTTTGTGTCATCAAAAGTACCAGAGGAATATGCACAAACAAGTTCTTTCCTTCCATGTTTCTAATAACACTGCAGCCCATGTATGATCAGATGCATCTGTTTCAAGAATAAATGGGAGATCAGTGTCAGGCAGTTTTAACTTGGGAAGTTTTCTGATTTTGCTTTTTATGTTCTTTACTGCCATAGTCATTTCATTAGACCATTCAGTTTTTTCTTTCTTCAACCTTTCCTGCAAAATCTTAGTATCTTCAGATTGCTTTTCATAGAACTTACGGATGTAATTCAAGCAACCTAAAAATCTCTGAAGCATCTTTACATCAAGGAAAGTATCAGGAAATTTCAAAAGATGAAGAAGGATATGAGGTTGAAGCTCTATGTGACCCTATTCAATATGCAATCCTAAATAGTCCATTATGACTTTTCCAATTTGAAACTTTTCTTCTGAGTCAGAAAGAACTAAACCATGCTTGTACACAATTTCATAGAATTTTTCTAAATGCAGCTTATGAGTATTTACATCCTTACTAAATATAAGAAGATCATCAATATATACAATCACATACTCTAACCCTCCAAAAATATCTTCCATCCTCTTTTGGAACTCAGAAGGAGCATTCTTCAAACCAAATGGCATTACTGTCCATTGGTATTGGCCATGCGGAACTGTGAAGGTTGTTTTTTATATATGTCATCTGAAATGATACCAATTTGCCAAAAACCACTTTTAAGATCAAATTTGCTGAAAACAATGGCATTGGTGATTTTAGCAAGCAACAATTCTTTATTGGGAAGAGGATACCTGATAGGCATTAGAGCCTCATTCAAAGCTTTGTAATTAATTACCAACCTCTTCTTTCCACATTTCTGCTCACTATGTTTGTTGACATAAAAGGCCGGACATGCCCATGGGCTTTTGCAAGGCTCAATTAGGTTCTGTTCAAGTAACTGTTGAATCTCCTCTTTGCACAAAGCCTCTTCAGTAGGTGCCATATGATTAGCACTTGCTTTTTGTGGTTTAAGAACATAACCTTCTTTATAAGGTAATGCTACAAAATATTTCTCTCTGGTCCAGAAAGCGTTTGGCCTGCTTGCTATGCAATCGTGGTGCAACTTATCTGAGATTGCTTACAATGTTTTTTGGCCATGTATTTCTGCATGCTTGACAATCTTTTGAATTTTGGTAAGATCTTGCATGGTATCCTGCAGATTGTCTTCTTCACTGGGCTTGACCTTAAGCTGGTAATCATTCTTTGTAGGAATCATAATTGGTCCTTCAATAGTAGTAAATGTGACTGAGTCTTTGCCAAAGGTGACTGGAAGGAATCTTTTCAAAAAATCTTGTCCCAATAGGACATCTGATCCTATATCAAAACTGTACAAAGTAACATATGTCTGTACATGATTCAAATAAACTGGAAAATCAGGAGATATATGGTTAATCTCTATTAACTCTTTATTCACAACTCTGAAGGACAATTTATTAGGCTGCCAATAATAAGAAGGAATTGCACCAAATTTGCACCAACTACACATAGCTCCCGAATCAATTTGTGCATCTAAAGTGTATTCCTTTAAATTTGGCAATTTATTTTCAAAGGAATTACCACTTTATCTCCTATTCCCATGATATTTACTAAATCTACTTCCTTAGATTTCATGGGCATTTCTTCTGGAATATCCTTCATCAGAATTCTTGTCAATTTGGAATTAGCATCATCATAATCAGAAATAAGACTTTGAAGTTTAGCTGATAAATGCAATATTTTTTATCTTGTTAGTTTAATAGATGATTCCAAACTACTAATTTTCTTCTTAAGAGTATTGATTTCATCCATACCTGTAACTTGAGAAGCTTCTATAATATGCAATGGTTTGAACATTGAATCAAACTCTCTTTCAATAAAATTCTCATCATCAATTATTCTTTTGGAAGGTAATTGTTTTTCCAAACTTTCTAGCTTTTCTTTCAATCTTCTTCTAGCTATTAACTGGGGCGGTTCAAGCTGTGCTAGCTATGTCTTGACCTCATCAATCTAATTCTGCAAATTGTCTGTTTTTTTGAAGTAAAACATTTTAATATCAGCAATAAAAGTTTCATCAAAGTCAGGACCAGATTCTAAACTTATTCTTCTGATATTAGGTAAATCATCATTATCTGAAGTAGAAGAATCACTAGAAATTTCGAAATATTCACCATCTGAGTGGGAAATGAGATCCCAATCTTCTGGATTATGGACTGTAGTAAAAACATCCATGATCTTCAACTGTTTCTTGTTCTTTTTCTCTTTGCAAGTATTAGCATAATGGCCTTCTTTTCCACATATAAAACATGTTACCTTTTTAGAAGGCTTTGCTCTTTTTCTGAATACTATCCTCTTCTTTTTTGAAAACTTAGAAGGATAATATTTTCTCCTAGGAGTCTTATCTGTCTTGCATGAGCATGAAACTTTTGACACTTTCTTTTTATAGTTGCTACTACATCCAAAATCACAAGTTTCTGCAAAATTATTACACAATTTTGTACTGAAATGCATCTGTTTCTTAAAATTCTTTTTAGCTTTTTCTGATGCACATTCTCTTTGCAGAACAGAAACTATCATCTGATGTACTGTAGCAAATGAAGAATTCTCAATTTTTACATTGTTGGTCTCAATATACTGATTAATCAAATCTGGAATTTTTCCTGGCGTTGAAGCTATGCAATACCTCAAATAAGCAACATTGTGAGGATCTGCTGCTTGATAAAGAAGTTTTTGCATAACACAATAATAATCATGCAGATAATCTATGTTACACAATATTTGAGATAAAAAGAGTTGAGTATGATGTATTGAATCTTCTGGTACTACCCCCACAAATTCATGTTTTAAGGCATCAAAAATAGCTTTCAGGGGATCTGTTGGATGTTCAATGATATTGTTCATTTCT
The DNA here is from genome assembly GCA_000404065.3 of Pinus taeda. Taxonomy (NCBI): domain Eukaryota; kingdom Viridiplantae; phylum Streptophyta; class Pinopsida; order Pinales; family Pinaceae; genus Pinus; species Pinus taeda. The sequence goes on from APFE031593528.1 coordinate 373,954, forward strand.
TCTTCAGACAATTTATCCCACCATTGTTTTAAAATACCAGTAAAAGACCAAACAATTTGTGTGACTATATCAGACCATGATGCTTTAGTTTCAGCTTTTCGATGTAGTGCCCAAGCATGGACATTATGCAAAACTGTTATAACTTCTTCACTTTCCATGCAATCAATATTTACCAAAAGTGTATTGCCAAATCCTTTAGGTGATGGATTTTCAAATTTGGCAAGGACACTTTCCAAATTGTCTCTATATCTAGAAAAAGGACTATCTGCGGATGCCTCATGTGCAAAAGTATCCTTGTCACCTTTCTTTCCTTTATGTGTGAATGTAAATGTATCACCTCTATCTCTTTTAGAACTAGTATCTCCTTGAGTGGGTTCTCCAGGAGTTCTGGTAGCATTAGAGGTAACACCAGACGTGGCCAAAATTTGTGGAGCAGATGGTTGGCCATTTTCTATAAATGTTTTAAGACTGACATAACCTTTTGGTAATTTCAAGCTTTCAACAGTAGGAAAAGTGGTTAGCTTATCTCTCATCAAATCTGTTTTTTCTCTGGCTAACATTATTCCTTTTTGTACTTTCTCAATCTTAGCGGTATCTATGTTATCAATGCTTTTGAACAAAATACTTCTAAGACCATCTTTTGATTTATCTGAACTGGAAGAAAACTTTAATTTTGAACTTGACAGATCTACTTCTCTATAATGAGGTGGAGAAGTAGGCTCTGATAATGCATCTCTTAAATGTTCAAAGAATCTAGAAATAATTCCCATGTTGGAATTGATATCATTCAATTTCTGTGTGTGCTCATTTTGTATTCCCAAACATTCATTATAACCATTGTGCATTTTCTTTATATGTTCTTTAATTTCTAGCACATCTTTGGCTATGTCATCTATGTTCTACAACATATAAACAATCTAATAGTTTGTATAATTATGCATTTTATCTGTTTCACTCTGATCTGCATCCGACATGTTTTTCATCTATATCCATTGGAAATCTGACTTTAGAGTACCATTCTTGAAAGTTCTTCTAGAGTTTGCAGGCTCTAAATATCTCTCATTAATTTTTGTTGTCAGATCATATTGAGCTCTAGGAAGACTAAAGCTTTTAATATCAGGCAATATTGTTTCATGATTTTGATCTTCTAGTTGGAAACTAGAAGATGTACCTAATACACAAAATTGGCAATCATTAGACTTATGGGACAGAGGTTTCTTTTGGTTTCTTTTGGGAACAGAATATATTGGTGTAACTGGAACTGATAAAGGAGCAGGAGAACGCATAACTGGAGGAGGTATTACTGCTTTTGTATTGTCTCTACTTCCTAAAAATGAAGATCTATCTAAGATAGTCATAGATATCACAAGATGAGGGCTTGTGAATTTGAGACCAAAAGAACCATAAGAATGTTTGACAATAGACAATTGTCTAGGTTCTTTTGATGTTTGCAGTTGAGGATATTTTTGTGATAATGGAATGTAAGTATTATTCCATTCATCAGGTAGAGTGCATTCTGCAAATCCTATCTATAAGGGAGCAGTATTACCGGGACCAACTATTATTCCTTCTTTCAAAGCTCTCGAACACAATTTTGGATTGAGTGGAGGCATTGTGTTGGAAACAAATCGAACACAAATAGAAGAATGAAGCTGAGCGATTAAAGTTTGTGGGGCGACATTGAAACCATTGAACTGAATATCGGCATTCAGAAACTCATTTATCTATGGGTCATTCAAAGAAACTTGATATCTGGGAATTACAAAAGACCAGACATGACCGTTATTAAGAGGACTCTGAAAACCTCCCAATATTGCATCATTAAAATCATTCATTCTGGTATCCAGGACACAAGTTAGGCAAGAAGTATTTAATCCTGGTTTGACAAGACGATTAATCCCGAACTGAATCATGCCTATATGAATATATTTGAACCCATGTTCTAAACCCTATTCAATATCTTCTATTTTAATTAAAGGAACTTGGTAGACTTTCTGACCAATAGAAATATGAGTATTTATAGAAGTAAAGCAAAATAACTGAGTTGCTCTGAACTGAAAAGTAGAGATCTTATATAACTTGTCTACTTCTATCTCTGACAATGTCCAATTTGGCCGTGCCTCAAATTCTTGAACTAAAACTTTTTCATCATATAATTTTTCTTCAGAAGTTTTGTTCAAATACTTATTCAAAAAAGACCATCTCTTTTAATCCATATCATTTAAAGCATCAATTCTAAATAAATATTAAATCATTCAAAATCAGCCACCTCCCCTCCCCCAAAAACAAAACCCTTAATGACAATAAAAAACTTTAATCTAATTAAAAAACTTTAATTACAATAAGAAACTATAAACAAACTTTAAAGTAATTAAAAACTTCAATGACAATAAAAAAACATTAATCAAACTTTAATTTAATTATAAAAAAATTAATCTAATAATCAAAATCATATAAATTTCAAACTACAACAACTAATTTCTAAAGAAGTGTTAATGGAATTTTAATTCGAATATTATTGTAAGAACCATATTTTAATTATTCTTAATAAATAATTGAAATAAAAATAATAAAAAATGAAATATAATTATGATCCTAATAAATTATAATTAACAAATTGACAATAAAAAATTTTAAATAACAAGTAAAATCAAACTTTAATTTAATTATAAAGATTTATCTAAATCATATAAAATTCAAACTACAACAACTAATTTCACAACAAGTGTTAAAAAGTTAATATTATTAAGAACATATTTATAATTATCTTAATATTTTAAAACAAATAATTAAAATAATTATGATCCTATAAATTACATTTAAAATAAAAATAATTATGACCCTAATAAATTATAATTTAATAAATTGATAATCCATAAGATTATTATGAGTTGTGCATCTCAAACATCTATTTATTAATCTGAATAATAGACCAGTCTTCCATAAATCTTTCACATTCTGAAGATGAACCACGGTTGCTGGTTCAAGACGTCGATCATAACAAAAACTTAATGTGAGATGAATCTAGAAGATGATTTACACAAGTATGAAGATCACAGAAACTTGAAATTTGAAATCATGTAGTAAATCAGAGGGATCCTATAGGAAAGCTTGTTTTCAACCCGAATTGAGAGAAATCATCATTGAAGCTAGGATTAGGCCTCTACTTAACCTCCATGCCATCAAGACCATTTTAACCCTCTTGCTCCACACTTGTCTCCCCTGCCAAAGATCAAGGAAAGATTAGCATTTGCATTCATAAAGAAAAAAAGATTTTAAAAAATGAGTTCTTTTATATTTACACATGCACACAGCAGTTAGTACTCTCTAGATCAGATTTCATGCTAAGATAGTTTAAATCATCACATGTGATAAATAGGGTTAAGCTAGGTTTCTTTTACATTTAGTTCATGATCTTTATGTAATTAGAATGGGTTTCTTTGCTTGTACTTTCTTTCTTGCAATAATTAAGGTTCCATTTTGAATATTTCATTTTTTGCAATTAGTTTAGGATTTGAGTTCAGTACATACACTCAATTACATCATGACAACAAAGGAAGGACACATTATATGCTGCACATATAGTGCTGACACCTCTTAAGTTTGTATGAACCCCGAATTGATAATTAAATTCGGTAGTCTTGGGAGTTGCAGCATTCTTGGTGCAATACCGAGGCTCATCACTTTTTGGTGTCGTTGTTGGGGAGGTGTCAAATTATGCATAGTTTTTTTCCCTAGTTGATTCATTTCCTTTTACTTTTTACAAAAACAAAACATAATTGCATTAGGCATACTTCATTTCAAAAATATAAAAGTACATTGCATTAGTGTTTTCATTCAATCATAAAAACAAAAAATCTTCAACACCAACCCACCCCCCCATTTGATCACGTGGTGCAGCAAGACCCACATCACCATTCACTTTTGCAGGTAGAAGAAAAAGATGGCAAAGAATGTAGAAAAAATGGATGGATATGATGACAATGAGGAAGATCCTCTCAGATTTCCCATTCAAGATACTGATGGTAATGTGCACATGAAGAACAACCCTCCATGTTTTCTTCCAAAAATTCATGGTCTAAGGTTAGAGGATCTGGAAACCTTTCTCTTTGAATTTGAAATTGTTTTTAGATCTTATGATTACTTATTAAAAACTCAAAAACTAAGATTGTTTTTGGCAACATTGAAGGATAGAGCTCTTAAATGGTTCATGAGTTTAGGGACTAATTCAATAAGATCATGGAATGATATGCAAAATATATTTTTAGAAAAATATAAAGATCATGATCTTAAAGAAGAAATATTTAGAATGAATCAAAGAGAAGATGAGAGTCTAGAGGATCTAATGGAGAGGTTCATGTATAATGTTAAGAGGACAAAACTACATCATTTAGGATCCGACACACTAAAAACCCTCTTATTTAGGACAATTAGGGATGAGTGGATTGATATTCTTGATCTCATGAGTAGAGGTGATTTATATCAATTATCATTTGAAGAAATTTGTGAAACATGCAAACACATATCAAGAGGAAATGCAAGAGTAAGCCAGTCAGCATCAAGATCAGTATGTCAAGCTAAACTTGGAAATTTGTTTGATGACTTTAAAACAGAAATTCTTAGCAATCTAAGCGAACAAGTAGAAATGTTAAGAATATAAAATGAGCAAAAAGAAGATGTTTGTGTTGTCCATGCAGAATCACATGATGTTAAATGTTGCTCCTCATTACCAAGGTTGAAGTATGTTCACCAAGAGGACAATGGAGCAAGTCAATTGCCAATGTAGCAATGTTATGTAGCTCCAAGAGGACCATGGCAGCCTATTCAGCCTGATATGATGCAAGAGCCTAATTCACAATTTCAAGGTTATGCATATCCACCTCACAGTAATTGGAACACACCCTTTCATTGGCACCATTGGTCATCTCAACCCCAAAACCAATCTTGGCAACAAGGTTGGCAAAGAATTTATGGGAGACATCCACAATATCCTGAATATTTTCCTCAATATCCTCCATACCCAAGTCCATGTTATCGCTATCATTCATCTCCTCCACAACCACAACCCCAACCACATCCATCTCAAATATACACTCCCACTCAATTAATACATGTAGCACCATTTCCAAACCCACACATTGAAGTAACTCAACCCACTTACAATGTTGAGGTACAACACTTCCAAACATCTCCTCTTGAGCTCAATGGTATTCACCATAGCTCAGGAAGAGTATTGTGAAAAAGAGATTCTATTTATACCATTGAATGACTACATCCAGAAGAAGAAGATTCGAAAGAAAAGATCAAAGAATCATGGGTTGCACTTGATGAAGAGTAGACATCAAAATCAGAGATTGAGAAAGCTCCCTCATGGTTACTATCAAATCCTCCATGTATTCAAGAGAACAATCAGCAAAAAGAGGAAGATTTGAAAGTCATGGTAGAAGAAGACATGAAAAATGATCGAGACAAGCAAGAAAACCAAGGACATCAAAGTTATATTAAGGTTTGGTTCTAGAAAACCCATAATATGGAGCATCACTTTCTTCTTCAACTATGCTTGATCCTTTCAAGGTCAAATCATTTGGTCTCTGAAATCTAGATACATGTCAAAGCATAAATTTCAAGCCTACACATCATTTTCTCTGTCATCTTGATATGCACATAACTCCATTGGAAGTATTCTTATACTTGAAAGTGATTTTGTTTTTCAAGTAGAGTAGGATAAAAAAAATTAAAAATGAAAAATAAGAGAAAATAAAAATAAAAATCTCAGGTGAAAATCTCATTTGAGGCACCTAGGCAGAACTACTAGTTGAAAACCTCATTGAGGCAACTAGTAGGCCTTAAAAAAAAAAATTCCTTGCTTCATGCATTTCTTTGATGAATGCACATACTCTCCAACATTTGCAAGCAATAAGAACAAGTTGGTACCAAAAGGAAAATTGGTCAAGCCTAGTCAAAAGAAGTCAAATTTTGACTTTCTCCTCCTTTGCTCAAATGCTCCAACAAGGCCAAGAGCATGCCAATCCATCACCCTCATCTATTTCCACCATCCACCCATCATTCTCAAGCTTCTACCATTCAATTTGCTTGTTGTCCTAAAAAACTACAGGATGCTCTGTTTTACTACAAGATACAAAAATACATAGAGCATAAATTTGTTTTTACTATAACTTGAAAATCATTCATCCACTTTCCAAGTTGTTTCAGGGGGAGATGCATATGGATGATGGTAACATTCTCAAGCAATTTCAGCAAATTCTAGTGCATAGTTTTCAAGAAATCAGCTTCCAACACCCACAACCATTTTTGCATTTTCTTGATATCCGTTCATCCATTTAAAAAGTTATTTCATGGGGAGATGCATATGGGTGATGGTAACATGCCCAAGCAATTTCATAAAATTCTAGTGCACGGTTTCCAAAAAATCGACCTCCATCACCTTCAACCATTTTTAGTTTTTCTCGAGATCCGTGCATCCATTTTCCAAAAATTTTAATGGGGAGGTGCATAATGATGATGGAAACATGCTCAGAAAGTTTCAGGTCAATCCATTATACTGTTTGGGAAATATGGACAAAACAAGTCGACTACAAAAGGTTGTCCTGTAAACCTACAGGATTCCCTGAAAACCTATAGGATCTTACAAGAGATTCTACAAAATACAGAACAACACCTACAAGATTGGCAGTGAGCAGTTTTAAAAAGGAGAAACAGAGGTTAGCTTCATCAGAAAGTGATAAGGAGGTAGGAGCTGAACTTTCCCACATTTTTCCAAGTGAAAAGAATATAGAAAAGCCTTCTATTGTGTTGAAAAGGATTGTAGTCTAAGGGAATTGTATACAAATAATTTTCATCTAAAATTCCTCATCCATTAAATTTGATAAGGAGACATATACAACCCTCCACATCCATCAGAGAAACATGACAGGGGTATTTAACAAGAGGGAACCCACCAGCACAGTGAGGATTCATCAGCATCACCATGCAGTACCTACACATCAAGGAACAACATCAGAGTAAAAAAGAAGAGGAGAAAAACACATGCAGCAAATACAAACAATGATCTCACTCTCCAACAAACAACATCTACAAGAAGACCATCAGGTAGGTACAAGTATGCAATATTCTTGACCTCTTCTCTTGAGCATATTATAGTTAGAAATTTGTTGTCAATGCATGAGAGATGAGGTTTTGTAAATTAAGGATGGGTCAACAGTCTCAGCCACCTTCAACTAGTTAATTGCAGTTCACTCCTTCGCTCATGCAATATTGAAAAGTCAAATTATGAAGGGTGGTGATTTCAAGGAATGAGGACATCAGTTAAAAGAAGAATTTTTTGCAAAGGCCAAAGTCACCACAACACTCCAAGCCCTCCATCCACTTCATATTTACTATCTATTCATCATTCATCCATCCCATTTCATTCTTGAAAAAAAAAATAGAGCATCCTCTCCATTTTCACAAACCTACAATACTCCCTTTGAGCCCTAACATCATCATCCAATCCCTCTTCATCATTGTAGAAATTCTCATTGTAGATTAAACTAATTATGTAATGTCCTAAAGCAAAATACTTAATCTACTTCTACAATCAAACTTGCAGAAGCTTAATTGATTTTGAGCAATATCAAATAGAACACATATAACAGAGAAGAAGAATTAATCACACATGAAACATAGAAGAATTCTCTGGGGAAAGCCTCAACTAAAAACCTCGCTCTGTTTTATCATACAAGTGGAAATATCTCAGGATTACACAAAGATTTAGCTCACAAGCTATCCAGCCCTCAGTACAATCCCTCACTGCTACTCATAGACAAAATAGACAACACATATGTCTTCATTCAATCCTCCAAGTCTCCTATTTCCTTGCGCAGTTTCTCTTGGGTCCTCCAGTTGTATCCTTTGCGATTCTCACCTCACACATTGCTCTGACCTCTGAAATAACTGCGCAATCCTGAAGGAGTGAATTCCTTCTGCATGGATGAGTTTCCTTTATAGGAAAATTCCTCCAACTGATAGTACATTGTCCCTTCCTTTAATCTTAACTGGGTCTTTGTCTAAACTGACATGCATGAGTTATTTATGAGATAATATTCAGTTATCTGGAGAACACTAGTTGCATGCATGGATGCATTAACTAACTGAACTCACAATTAGTTCCTCCAACTGTTTGGAACTAATTTAACTGGACTTAACTCAATTAACTAAGCTAACTAATTACAACTCATCCTTATCTCCTTAATTAAGGGATAACTTCCTCAATCAAAGGGATAACTGTTGCATGTCTTCACATAGACTTCATGTTGGATTTTCTCCAACTAATTAACTCAAGATGAATTAATTAATTATTTTTCAAACAACTATTGAGACCAAATTTGAATTTTAATTCTCAATTTTAATTCAGGGACCAATTAAAATTGGAATTTATCTTGAAATGTTATCTTAGCAATGTTATTTTTAGCATTCCTTGTTGCTATTTTCAACACTGGTACCTGAAATGCTATCTATGGCAATGATATTTATAGAATTTCTATTTTTAGCATATCTTGTTGCTATTTTCAACACTCCCTCTCAATAAGAAAGGCATTCAACTCAAACTCGATCCCTGAACCTTTGGAATGTTTTGCATGCAACACTTCTCTCAAGTGTTGTTGCTCCAGCAACTCTAGAAACAAAAATATCCAACATGAATCAGAATGATGCCTCTGTCATAAAAGTCTCTGACTGCTATTGCCTTTGTCGACTGAAAACTTTGCGCTTATGTTGTCTCTGCCTAGTCAGTCCTTCTCTGTGCTCTTCAGTATCTGACTGCTCTAGCCTTTGTCACTTTGATCTCTAACTACATCGATCCCACTGATTCCTCCCGCTGCATCCGTAATGTCGCTGGTCCTTTCTCCCAGCACTGCATCCACACTGCACGTCCTCTCATCATGTTGCATTGTGTTGCCCACTGTTGCACTGCAACTCAGTTACTAAGAAGTAAGTAACTGATCTCCCAACTGACCTCCCTATTGGGCTATAAACACCCTCTGATGTTGAAGCTTCCTCTGTTGCTCCATCTGCATTTGTCTCTACCCACTTAGCCAGTCTTGCTACTCCTCGTTGGGGCTCCCGTAGCAAGGTCTAATCAAAGAGGTTGGGTACCTCAAGGATCATGCCCCTATTTCAGCCTTCTTGGGACTATCACTTCATATCACCCCACCTCCCACCTGGAGGTATGGCTACATGTGATCCCTTTGCCCACTTGACTCGAAATTTCCCCCTACTAGAGGTCTTTGCATGAGTGGATACCTCCACTCGGTCTCCTCTCGGCTTCTCCAGTTGTGGCTGCTCCATAACCTCCTGAAGTTGCTTCACCAATTCTGGCTCCTTCACAATTGTCTGAGACTTCTTTTGGCATTGCATGTTGAGAGGTAATGTACTCTCCCTCTTAACCACCAAGTCTCCAATATTTGCCTTGCTCCTCAAGGCTTTGCATGCATGCATATAGGTTCTTGACTCGTGAACCGATATGCTTCACTTGTCTCGTGGTGATGTGTCTAAGGAAAACCTTTCCCTTAATGAAGACTACATCATAGCCTTTGTCCTCCAACATCGCGATCAATACGAAGTTCTTCTTCAGTCCTGACACATACTTCACATCTGTCAAGGTGATGCGAGCTCTATGCTCCCTTTGAAAAGCAACCGTGCCCACTCCTGCAACACTATACTTTTCATCATTACTCATCTCTATGTGCATCTGGAGGTCTTTCTCCTCCAAGGTACTAAACAAACTCTTATCGCTAGTCATGTGGAATGAGGCTTCACTGTCAAGAAACCAACCACAACCCATCATCGATGAAACCATGCATGCGATGAGGGTAAAATCCAATTCGAACTGAGAGGCCATTGCCTCACCTTCAGATCCTTCTGAGGATCCCTTCTTGGATTTCTTCAATGGACAATTCGTTGCATAATGGCCCACCTCATGACAATTAAGCATCTCACTTTATATTTTTCGATCTTCTTCCCTCCATGAGAAGAACTCGATTTGGGATGAGAACCCTTCTCCTTCCCTTTCCTTGCCTTACTTGCTAAGGTGAAATTTTCTTCATCCTCCTTGGATGAAGAACCATCTCTGGTGCTCCTCCTGATCTCCTCTTGCATCAAATCTGACCACATTCGTTCCCAATCTGGCAGTTTCTCTCTTCCATTCACTGAGTCCTGGTAGCTATGCTAGCTCTTAGGAAGACTGAGGAGAGCAAGACTCACCATTGCTCCGATACCTTGTAGAACTTTTTATGCAAAACCTCGCTCTGATACCATGTAGAAATTTTAACTGTAGATTAAACTAATTATGCAATGTACTAAAGCAAAATACTTAATCTACTTCTACCATCAAACTTGCGAGAGCTTAATCGATTTTGAGCAAGATCAAATAGAACACATATAACAGAGAAGAAGAATCAATCACACATAAAACACAGAAGAATTCTCTGGGGAAAGCCTCAACTAAAAACACCACTATTTGTATTATCATACAAGTGGAAATATCTCAAGATTACACAAAGCTTTAGTTCACAAGCTATCCAACTCTCAGTACAATCCCTCATTGTTGCTCATAGACAGAATAGACAACACATATGTCTTCCTTTAGTCCTCCAAGCCTCCTATTTCCTTGTGCAGTTTCTCCTAGGTCCTCCAGTTGTATCCTGTGTGATTCTCACCTCACACACTACTTTGACCTCTGAAATAACTGCGCAATCCTGAAGGAGTGAATTCCTTCTGCATGGATGACTTTCATTTATAGGAAAATTCCTCCAACTGATAGTACATTGTCCCTTCCTTTAATCTCAACTGGGTCTTTGTCTGAACTGACATGCATGAGATATTTATGAGAGAATATTTATTTAGTTATCTGGAGAACACTAGTTACATGCACGCATGCATTAATTGAATGAACTCACGATTAGTTCCTCCAACTATTGGGAACTAATTTAACTGGACTTAACTCAGTTAACTGAGTTAACTAATTACAACTCAAATAAAACTCATCCTTATCTCCTTGATTAAGGGATAACTTCCTCAATCAAAGGGATAATTGTTGCATGTTTTCACATAGACTTCATGTTTGATTTTCTCCAACTAATTAACTCAAGATGAATTAATTAATTATTTTTCAAACAGCTGCTGAGACCAAATTCGAATTTTAATTTAGGGACTAATTAAAATTGGAATATATCCTGAAATGCTATCTATATCAATGATATTTTTAGCATTTTTATTTTTAGCATTCCTTGTTGCTATTTTCAACACTGGTACCTAAAATGTTATCTATGGCAATGATATTTATAGCATTTCTTGTTGCCATTTTCAACAATCATTTCTCATCACTCCCATACAGTTAAAAGACCCTGAAAGAGGAAGAATGGCTACTACAGGAAGGAAGAATGTTGCTACAAGAAGGAAGAAATGAACAAATTATGCTAAACCCCAAGATGGCAGAACTTAAGAGAGACCTAATCAAAACGGAGAACTCCAAGGCCATGAGGCAGTCATATAGGCCACAAGAGAGAGAAAAAAGACAACAAAAGGAAATGAGGCATTCACCATCAAGACAAAACTCAAACTACAGTGATGAAAATATGTTTTCCAAGAGGTCTCCAGTGTATTTTTAGCTTTTGTCCAATGCCTAAAAATGGGAAAAAGGCATGGGAGTCAAGTTGAGGGCCTGTCCTAGGCTCAGGAAATCATTTATGCTCAAAAAGGGTTTCCTGTAGGTTTCTTGTAGTTTTGACAGGAATTACTACATGATGTCCTAGTTCTCATCTAAAGGCATTTTGAAGGTGTTAGAGGTGTCCAAATGGTGGAACAAGGTAGCGAAAGGTTGATAAGGGTGTGGAAGACCTTGCCAAAATAAAATCTATTCAAAAACCCATCTTGAATAAGGGGAAGAAGGCAAGCTAATGGTCTTAAGAAACAATGATTTTTCTTTGCACAAATATGTTTTGGGGCTTGTCCTTGCAGAACTTACAGCTAATATTATTAATGCAAAAGAAATAGGCCACCGGGCCCATGGATGAGGCACAATGAGGTCACTAAGTTTCTCAGAGGATGAGCAACACTTTCAGTAGGGGGGTATGATGGGCCTCTAAATTAGACATAAATTAAGGCCCATGCCTATAAATTAAGGTCCATCTAACTATCCTTCGATGTATTAAACCTCTCTTCTTGCATTAGACAATGTATTTTTAACTTTAATATATTAATTAGGAAGGTTTATGAATAATTGCATATTTGTGCCTAATATTATTTATTTATGTAGAATATTATGAGAATATTGGGCAGATTATGAAGATTTGGAGGAGGAGATAATTTAGGGACTTTCTCCCTACTGCAGGAGGATCAATAATAAATAATAATTAATAAATCAATACGATATTATGGAATTATGGCATAGATTGGGAAACTCCAATGATTGAGAAAATCTACGAATGTGTTCCCTGCCATTTAATGCAGATTCCTAGTATTGGGGACCAGATCCACTAATCAAGGGATTTTGGTGGGGAAACCTTCCTCCTTTCACGGGGAATGATTCATAATCATTTTGTATAAGTACAAAGTCGAATTTGCCTCTAGGGAGAATTTCATTAGTGTTATTGTGGAGAGAGCTTGTATTTTTGCAGCTTCATTGTCTTTTCTTGCAGGAATGTAATTTTATTGATGAAAATAATGAAGAGTGTTCAGCTTCTAAATCTTGTTCTCCTCCATAGGTCTCTGAGTTTCCTTGGACTTAACCATCCCAGGAGCCTCAAAGCCCTCTTATATCATTTTCTTTTCTTCTTTTCACTTCTTATTCACATGCATCTCTTGTTTTTATTTATTTCTATTTTTGCATTTAGTATTAATGATTTATTGTTGTAGGATTGAGTTAAATGGTTGATGTAAGTTCTTTTGCAGGATCACAAGCATTATCTCATCCTTGAAAATTCTTTGGAAGTTCATAGTAATCATTGAGCTGCTTTGATTAGTCTTCTTATTCCCAAATCTAGATTTCTAGAACTCCTTTGTCGCAAAGAACAGTAAATTTCTGTTATTTTTTACAGCATGCTAACGAGGTTCAATCGAGTTGGTTCCACTTGCGTTAGATCACAAAAACATTCCAATTCATAACAAAAATTACATCGTTGCATTTGCACTTGATTAGGTTAAGTATTTTTTAGATTTACTCGCTCACTAGTTCTCGAATTTCTAGATTTTCGATTAGTAATGTTTTTCTATTTTTTAGCATGGGTTAATAAAGGTCTTTTTGAGTGATTCCACTTGGAATGGGGACCTAAGACATCCTAGTTAATAACAAAAATTCTCTCATCCGATTTGGATTTGATTTGCCTGGTCATTCGATGAATTATAATGTCGTATAGTAAATCTGTAACATCCTGTAGTAAATCAGGGGATCTTGTAGGAAATCATTGTAGCATTTTGTAGGAAATCACTGTAGCATCCTGTAGGAAAGCCTGTTTTGAGCCCGAATTGAGAAAAATCGTCATTGATGCTGGGATTAGGCCTCTATTTGACCTCCATGCCATCAAGGCCATTTTAACCCTCTTGCTCCACACTTGTCTCCCCTGCCAAAGATCAAGGAAAGATTAGCATTTGCATTCATAAAGCAAAAAGATTTATAAAAAAAAAAAGGAGTTCTTTTATATTTACACATGCACACAATAGTTAGTACTCTCTAGATCATATTTCATGCTGAGCTAATTTAAATCAACACATGTGATAAATAGGGTTAAGCTATGTTTCTTTTACATTTAGTTCATGATCTTTATGCAATTAGAATAGGTTTATTTCCTTGTATTTTATTTCTTGCAATAGGTTAAGGTTCCATTTTGATTATTTCATTTTCTGAAATTAGTTTAGGATTTGACTTCAGTACATGCACTCCATTACATCATGACAACAAAGGAATGACACATTGTATGTTGCACATATAGTGTCGATACCTCTTAAGTTTGTACGAACCCCGGGTTGATAATTAAAATCGGTAGACTTGGGAGTTGCAGCATTCTTGCTGCAATACCGAGGCTCATCAAGTCTCTTAGCTAAGAGACCATTTGAAAGAACATGGGGAACCAATCACTGATTCTAAAGTAAGTGTATGTGTTCTAAATGCATTGCCACTAGAATGTAGCAACTTTGCAACAAGTGTCTACTCCAAGAAGGATTCAACTCCCTTTGAAGAGTTGTGAGAACATTGCATATTAGAAGAATAAAGGATCAAGGTCAAATATGACATTGGATCAAATGAACAATCTCAAGCATTCCTAGTATGAGTAAAAAATATGAAGAAAGGGAAGTTTGGCAAGTCCGAGAAGAAAGATATGTTCAAGGTACAATGTTTTGGATGCAATGAATTTGGACACTTTAAGAGGAACTTTCCAAATCAACAAAACAAGAAGAGAAAGGATAGAAGTGAAGCTCATATAGTCGAAGAAGTGGGAGAACCTGAGAAGAAGGCAAAGAAGGAATAAGTGAAGGATCTTTATTGCTAAAAGTGTAACAAACCCTTGGTTGATTTTTCATGTAAACAAAATAAGACCAAGGTCATGGGACACGTATTCCAAGCTGAATGTTGGGCAAAACACTTTAGTGGTCATAAATTTTGATTAATTAATGGCTATGGAAATTGACAAAGGAAAAGAGACAATATTGACATTTATTTATGAAAAGAAAGGAAAATAGGAGAAAATAAAGGTGAAAAGAAACATATTTGCATGCAAGGAGAATTATATGAAAAATGAAAGAAAATGAAGAAAATAAAGGCATCAATAATAAAAAGGCATCAGAGGATCAATTCACAACTTTTGTCAGTTGAGCTTTTGTTGATTTATCTTTTGTCAATTTAGTTTTTGGCTCTCTCATTCATTATCTCGTACTCTTGCATACTTAGAGCATTCTGGGAGCATTCTAACATTCACTTGGTTTGGAGAAAGAAAGCAAAGGAAAGCAAGGGAGTGCAAGGGAACAATTGGAACATCAGCTACAATTGGGGTACTTCGCAAGTAAAAGGTTGCATGTGTGATCTCCTTGCTAATTTTTTGATGCATGGTATATGCATGTGGTTTCTTAGTTATGTGTTGTCATTGGCATGGGGATTTGCCTGGATTGACAGTGGTTTTCGCCTTGCCTTGCCATTTCCTATATAGCCATGGTGTTGTGGGTTTTTTCACTTGTGTTTTATGATTGGTGCTCAGGTTTCTGATGATTGTGGGTTTGAAAAAGCACCCTGGAAGCCTTGGAACAACTTGGGTTGAGTTACTAGTTCCTGTAGCCATGGGTTGGGACAAACTCTCTGGAGCCCTTGGTGGGTTGAGTTACTAGTTCTTGGAGCCATGGTTGGAACAAACATTCTGGAGCCCTCGAAGGTTGTGGGTTGAGTTACTAGATCCTGGAGCCCTGGACAGCTTGGACAGAGACTGATCTGGTTGATGTTAGTGATTTCTGGTCCATAGAGGTGGAATCACTGTGGTTAAGTGTTGAGGTGGTTTGGCCTCTAGAAGCCTTGAATGTTTTTGTTTTGGTTTAATCCATGAGACCTCACATTCATGCTTGGAATATGGCGCATGGGTGATTGGTTAAAAGAGAGATTTGGTTCAACCCAATATATGGTCGAGTGGTACGTGGAAGTCCTTGACTTGGTTGACATTTTCATATGTTAATAAGAATTATTTTTCTATTGTGATCTATAAGCATTTGCATTGATTATGTTGGTGATATAATGGCTGATTTTCCATGGTTTCTATGTTGGTTATATATTGGTTATATGATGTAATCTATCTATGCTCTTGACATGTTTTGATAAGTTATGAAAGGTTGATGAATGCATGGGTTAACTAGTGTTCTTGTAGCTAGCTAGAGAGGGCTCAGACCTTTCTTGGTGATTCTCAGGTGAAGACTATCAGTTTATGATCAAATATGCATTCATGACCTATAACTTACATGTTTTCCATATGTTTGAAGAAATGTTTATCATGGATTAGGGATGTTCAAGTCAAGTTCTTGCTTCAAGTTTGAATTTTTGCCGTTCTTGTCATGTTAATTACGATTCTGGAAAGTTATAGGTAGTTTTGGGTAGTGGTCTGGAGACTAGCCTGAAAAATTGGCTCAAATATTGGAATCATTGGCATTGAACTGGAGGATTTAGGTCATAATTGCATGGAAGCAGGCTTGTGTGTGTAATTGGGGCCTCATAACTGCACTCCTTCCTTGTTATGTGTGCAATTGGGGTGCTAGGTTAGTGAAAAAGGTTCCAACTCAAGGATTGATCACCTAGAGTGGTTTTTCAACTCCTGAGTGATCTGTAGACCCTGTAGGATGTCAGTAAGTTTTTTGTTTGTAGGCCCCACTTCCTTAACTAAAACTTGGAGCTAAGTTCATCTCATAGTGACACTTGTCTCATGTTCACCCTGACAAGCTTGTGAATTTGGGTAAATGTGGGAGGAGGTGGTTACAGGGTGGTATCAGGGCTTCCAGGTTCAAACACTTAGATTGGATGGGCTAGATGTGATTGTCACACATGAATGTTATTTGTCAATATGTTTGTTATGCATGCACTGTGATGGTCATTGTTGTAGTCTTGTGTCATCATGATGATGTTGAGATGTTGATATGTTAATGTCATTATGTGTACATTTATATCGTGTTAATTTGGATTGATTTGTGCAAATGAGATAGCCTCCCCTGAACTAAATTGAGGTGTATGTCTATATTTGGTTTATCTACATGACATGTTTGGAAGAGAAAGATCAGAGATGACGAGCAAAACAGTGGATTACAGTTCACGTAACTCTCCTTATAGACCAGTTGAGCAACAAGGAGATTATTACTCTCCTTAAATAGAAAATACACTAAGAAGTATGAAGGTAGAGATCAGAAGTTGCAAGGAAGATAATGACAAGATAGTTGAGTCATAGGAAAGACTTATTAGAGCTTAGGAAAAACAAGTCAAGGTTAATGCAGTGATCCTTCAGAGCTTATCAAATTTGCAGAGACAGGGATAGTTAAGAATCAGTTTTGGATAGGAAGAAAGGACCAATGGGGATATAGAAGCAAGACTCGATCAGGATATAGGCTGGACAGGGATGACACAGTCAGAGGTGGGAGGTGGTTGGATACACTTGATAGGAGCACTAGTGCTTATGGGTTCTATTATAGTTCTGGTTCAGAGAGACATCATTTTCATCATTGCCATCATCCTTATAGGAGGAGTGAGAAGTATTACTTACTATATGAGTTCAAAAAATCTAAGCCTCCTACATTTGATGGAGAAATGAAAAGACTAGAAGATGCAAAATCATGGTTGTTTGGGATGAAGAAGTTCTTCAAATTGCATGATTACACAGAGAATATGGAAGTTGGGATAACTATTTCAGTCTCAAGGGAAAAGCGAATATCTGGTGGGAAGATGTGAAGTGTGTCAGAGGCATCAAGACAAAGGAGTTGAGTTGGCATGAATTTAAAAGACTCTTAAGAAAGAAGTACTTGTCAGAAAGATTTATGATGGAGGGCTAAGGAGTTATATGAGTTGAAGATGGGTTATATGACAGATGAAGAGTATACAACTAAGTTTATGGAGTTGTTGATGTGTGTGTCATATCTTAAGGATGATAAGACAAAGGTCCAAAGGCTCATCAATGGATTGTCATTAGCATTCAAGTATTATATTGAGTATGATGAGCCTCGGTCGTTGGAGGAAGTCATTGGGAAGTTGAAGCATTGCTATGAACATTCTAAGCGTAAGTGGGATTGGAAAGGTAATGATAAGACTAAAGGGAAGTGGGTTAAGAAGCGAGGAAGACCTTGGGATGTAGGTGATAAGGAGAATTTAGCACCTTATAAGAAGTTCGATGTAGTTAACAGAAGACGCGGATCTCAGTCTGAGTATGTATGTATGCATTTTCTTTTCTGTAATATATCCAAAGGAAAATTGCATGAGCACTTTCCCCATTGCAATGATAGTACCTGTGGTAAACCCACTAGATTATTTATGGCACAAGGCTAGGTAACAACTCATGAATAAATCATATAGCTCATAAAAAATTGGCTCACTAACAGCAAACATGTCACGAAGTGAGATTTGAACCTATGTGGGGAGAGTAACAACTTTTCCTTAGAAGCACTCGAAGTACACATAATTGGCATATGTATGTATGTATGTACACATATGTATGCAAACCCACACACACACACACACATACATATATGTCAATTGGTGTCACTTGAAAGGTTGCGAGGAAAAGTATCAGATACACAAGGGTGCACACACACACACATGTTAATTGGGTGTAGTTGAATGTTTGCAATAAAAATTGTTACCCTCGCCACTTAGTTTCAATCCTACTTTTTGACATGTTTTATCTTAGTGAGTTGATTGTCAATGAGCTATATATGATCTATTCATGAGTTGTTGACGTAGCCTTGTGTTGCACATAATGTTTTCATTGATATAAAGTTAGGGGGACACTAATATGGAAATTGGGCCTAGTTAGGGGGGAGACTAGATTTTTATGTTGATCCAATTTTTTTCTACCCAACCAGGTTTTACAGGTCAACCCATCCAAGAATGGAAAAGACTTATAAATAAGCAAACGCATTTACATGAGATTAGTTGCAGAAGGTGGGGAATAAGTGCAAAGGCAAGATCTGAGGCATGCAAGTGAGAAAAGAGGAGATCAAAGGAGTAAAAATGTGAACATGATGGTTTCCTTTATTATTCAAGAAATTCAATTGAGGATATTTTAGGCCATAACAAAGGAAATTAGTTTAAAACAAAAAATCTTTGAGCCTTTATTGTTTCAGTCAATTAACGAAAAAAATAAAAAGATAAATAAAAATAAAAATTATTTGAAGTTTGTGTACCAAGAGAAGACCATACAAAGGTTCTTGTAAAATAGATTCATGCAATTTTTTCGATCCTTCAGTGCTCAATCTATCATCTAAGAAGAAAACATGATAGAATGAAGTTTGTAAAAAGTTGTTTGTCACACTGGAACTTCGCCATAGTGGGAATTTTGGAAATTATTTTTCATCAAATTCTCTAGTGCTTTGGTAGTTGATGTCTTTAACTAACTGGAACTCCTAATAGAAAATTTGCACTAATTGATAGTTTATCACGCCACAACCATATCAATATTTTATTATGTTATGTGTAAAATTGATTTTTTTGGTATTCTCGTGCTTCAATGCCATTAGTTAAAGTTCCCGAGTAACATAATCTTTAGTACCATAATCTTTGGCGCCAACTAATAGTTTGTTTATTGAGATAGACCATACTATGAATATTATAAAATGCATTCATTTAAATCCTCCAATACCCCAATGCCCAGGCTGTCATGTGACAAACAAATTGTTAATAACTGACAAATACTTTTCCTATCACTCAAACTTGATTTTTTTTTTTTTGTTTTGTGAAGATTTTTAGTGTTAGTTGATTTCCAATGTTTTCCTGATATGTTGTGTAAGGTTGAAATCCAAAATTTTGAACACCACACACCGAGGTGACATTAACTAACAAGAAGGTTGTCTTTAAGTATTGTTTCTTACACCAAGGCAAATCAATAGTGTAACATATCCCATTCTTTGATATTCTAGTGTCTGGTGTTGTCAACTGATAGAAAATTTCTCGAAATACGATGAAAAGGTTTCTTGTCTCAAGGACCGAAAAAGGTTGGTTTTGCGACCAATTTGTGTTAGTTATTTTCTAGATTTCTCCAGTTTGCCAATATATTGCCTAATTTTGGAGTTTTGACTCCTCAGCACTTGGTAGCATCAAATAACATGAAGATTGTTGTCAATTGTTGACAGTCAAATTAGTTCGAAGGTGAAAGGGCCATTTATCAAGAGTTTTGTGTTTTGAGGTCTTGGTAAGCACCAAGACATACAACCTGAACATATGGTAATGGTGCTTGGTGGCTGGTGGCTTGAATTATTAGCAAAATTGTATGGGTGCTAGTTATAGCATTTGATATTGCAAGAATGGTGCTCAGATATTAATCAATACCATAATAGAGAGGATGATGTAACAACCTTGGTGAAAATTCCATGTAATAAAAGTTAAAAACAATAATCACAAATTACTGGGACACTTATTCCAAGTTGAATGTTGGATGAGACATCCTAGGGGGGTGTTCATTTGGTTGTTTATGGCTAAGGAAATTGGCAAAGGCAATGGCTAAGGCATTAAAAGGCATTTTGGAACATGTATTTATGAAAATAATGGAAAATAGGAGAAAAAGGAGGTGAAAAGTCACAGGTTGCATGTGAGGAGGAAACTGAAGGAAAATAGAGGCCTCATTCATAAAAAGGCTTTTGATGATCAGGTGGTAACCTTTTGTCAGTTTAGTGTTGGAGCTCTCTCTCATACTCTTGGATACTTAGAGTTTTCTTGGAGCAATCTTGGAGCATATGGCATACTTGAATTCTTGGAGCAAGAAGGCAAAGGAAGAGCAGGAAAGTGTAAGAAGGCATTGACATCAACAACTACATAAAATTTGCTTGCAGTTACCAAGTTGCATGTATGATTTCTTCACTAGTTCTGGCATGCATGGCACATGCATGTGGTTTCTTGGTTGTGATATGCCATTGACATGGAGGATTGCCTAGATCGATAGTGGATTGCATAGTCTTGCCATTTCTGGATAACCATGGTGACTGTGGGTTTACTTTCATTGTTTTTTTTGGTTGGTTCTCATGTTTCCTTCGCTTGGGTTGAGTTATTAGTCCTGGAAGCCTTGGTTGAACAAATGCTCTTGAAGCCCTATAATAGCTCGGGTTGAGTTACTAGTCCTGGAAGCCTTAGTTGGACAAACGCTCTAGAAGCCCTGGTGGGTTGAGTTACTAGTCCTGGAAGCCTTGGTTGGGCAAACGCTCTGGAATCCCTATATAAGTTGTGGGTTAAGTTACTAGTTCTGGAAGCCTTGGTTGGACAAACACTCTGGAAGGCTTGGATGGAGACCAATATGATGATGGTTTTGGTGATGTCCAACCGTGAGGTGGAATCACTGTTTGATGGGTTGAGGTGGATGGCCTCTGGAAGCCTTGGATGAGTTTGATTGATGTGTTTTATGAGATCCCACATTCATGCTTTGAATATGGCATGGGGGTGAATGGTTGAAAAGAGATTTAGCTCAACCATTCTATGGTCGGGTGGAACATGGTAGTCCCATCTTCGGTTGGTTCATTGCATTCATTAATGAGAAATCCCTTCCTTGATTTCCATGTGAAAAGGTACTGCTATATTTATGGATTTGATGGTTGTCATGTTTATTGTATTTCTGTTCCTATTATGTTGGTTATAAGCACATTTTATGACGACGTTTATGTATGGCTCTCAACATGTTTTTACTTGTATGTGAATGGATAATGTGTTTATGACCTAATAGATGATAAGGCAACAAATGGCGTGAGGAAATAATGATTCATAATGATTCTCAGATAAGTATGAGGTTGCTACGCTTAACTTTGTTATTTACACATGTATATTACATGTCGACGATATGTTTGACGAAATGCCTGTCATGGCTAGTAGGGATCCAATCAAGGTCTTGAGCAAGTATTTTCTTTAGTACTTTTGTTTCCTTGTTACTTTACTGATTAGAAGAGATGGATTAGTTCTGGGCAGTGACCTAGGCTTTGGGCCTGAAAAAGTTTCTCAAATCTCGGAGTCGCTGGCACAACACTAATAATTCTAGTCCACAGTCGCTGGTAGGCAGGTCTGTGAGAGCGACTGTAGGTTGCTAGTCACTCCCTTTCCCATAGCATGAGAGCGACTATGGCCCAAGAGACCTAAAACAATAGTGGGACCGAGGGATAGGCTATCTGAGTGGCTGACTTGTCCTTTGAGGGTTTTGTTGATGATGTTGTATGTCTGTATGGTGTGTTTCCTCCAGTTCAACTTCCTTAAGGTGACTTATGAGGTCGAGTCATATCATAGTAGTCTCTCGTTACATGTGTTACCTGGGTTGGCCGGTTGCTTGGGTAGATGTGGGAGGAGGGTGTTACAGATGATATTCATCCATAAATGTCACATGTATGACCAATAGGGTGGGGATCAATGTCTCTAATAGGTTGGTACCTCAAATATTTGCAACAGTTAGGATTAGTGTCTCTAGTAGGCTGGTGTCTACAAAGAACTAATATAAAAGGAAGTTTTAAGGTTTTTGCCCAAAAGGGTTTCTACTTATATTGTGTGTTTCATGTGTTTGCATATGAGATTGTTTTCTTATGGTTCATGAACGTTTAAATAAGTAGAAATTGACTTATATTGATTAAACACCCCCCCTTCTCAGAATAAGTGTGTGCTAAAAAATCAACATCAGAGTGGGTTCCTTCATAAGTAGTCTAACCACTGGAAGGAAGATCTTAGAGGCACACATAACTAGTCAGGAAGCCTCTTTCACAAACAAATCCCCGTTATTTATTGGAAGAAATTGTACCTTCTAGAAGATAAGGATGCATACTTATCTAATGTCTATTGGCTTTGATATTGAGCAATCTATTGTGGATGGTTATAATGTTCCATCGACTCTTCCATTGGATCAAGATTGTAAGAAGGCATGTGTAAATAATACAAAAGCCATGAATGTCATCTTGTGTGATCAATTAGAATCAAAGTTTGTCAAGGTAATGCGTTGTTAGTTTCCAAATACATTTGGGACAAACTTAAAAACAACTAAGAAGAAGATAACAAGGTGAAGAAGGCAAAACTTAAAACTCATAGAAGATAGCTTGAGAGTTTGAAGATGAAAGATGATGATGCAACCTATTTCCTTTGTGTGGATCAAATTGTCAACACTATTAGAGGACTTGGTGAGGAGGTTAACGAATCAATGATTTTATAGAAGGTAGAAAGAACGATTCCCATAAGATTTGATGCCAAGGTATCAACTATTAAAGAAATAAAGGATCCAAAAGATCTAAAGATGGATGAGTTACATGGGATTCTCACCACATATGAAATGAGGATAGAAAAATAAAAGTCAACATTGAAGGGAGTATCTTTGAAATCATCAAAGAAGACAAAAGGATGCAAATTCTATGATTATTCTAGCTATGAATCAAATACAGAAGAAGCATAATTTGTGAGAAAGTTGAAAAGAGGATCTAGCAAGTAAAAAGGTAAGATACCCTTAAAATGTTTTATTTCTAGTAGAGTAGGATGTTTTTTTTGCTAAATGTCCATATGAAAAGTTTGAAGATAGTGATGATGAATAAGAACATACAAATAAAAGCAAATATTATAGACATAAAAGAGGAAACTATTCCAATAAGAAAAGAATTTACTACAAAGAAGATAGTAGCTCTTTAGAAGAGAGCGATGAATATTCTTTTGATATTAACAAAGAAGAATCCCTCTTCGTAACCATTGATACAAATATTGTCGATAAAGAAAATAAGGACAACCAAAAAGAGAAAATAGATTCAAAAGAACAAGACATTGATGGGGAAGTAAATCTCCAAGCAAAACTTGTTAGTGCCTTAGAAGAAATAGATAATTTAGATGAAAGATTAAAACATAGAAGGAGATATTATATACATATGAGAAGCAAGATCATAATCTTGATGGAACAATAGTTATCATATTTGAAGACACAACTAGAATAGACAAAAATATAGAAGAAGCGGTGAGAAACCAACTAAAGGAAAAGGAAGAAAATTACGGGACATTAGAAACAAAAGCCATATCTTTGAGAAAGGAACTGGAGAAATAAATTGTTCATTTGAATAAAATCTCGAAGTTTGAAAAGGTTATTGAAGTCCAAAATGATATTCTTAGTTTCCAAAGATCACCTTTTATCGATATAGGTCTTGGCTATAAAGAAAATCATAAGATCTCCATGGCAGAAGCAAGCACAGAACCATCAAAAAAGAAAATCCTAAAAGCTATGCTGATATGCTCAAAGGATCCATAAAAAATGAAAATAACACCAAGAAGGAGATGAGGACCAACAAAGATTGTATTTTTCTCACAAGAACAACCAAACGAGTTCAAAAGAGTTGTTCCACCAAGAAGGCTTTCACAACTAGGTACCAAAACCTCTTCCTTGTATATTGTTTTTCTTGCAATAATTTTGTTCATAAAGTAATGAATTGAAGAGCTTATGTAAGACGTGATCATGTAAGAGATAGAATTAAATGATCTTTTAAGACCTCAAATAATGGTTATGAGGAATAAAGCCAAAATTTTTCATGAGTACGTTGATAGAAACTACAATTCATTTTCTCTGTTTAATAATATTGAATGTTATAAGTGCAAAGGATATGGGCACAAAGCATGTGATTGTAGAAGTAGCACAACAAAGTTTCCTAAACAAAACAACAAAGAACATGCTCTTATCAGGCATAGAGCATAGAACATGAGGGTTCTCATCTGCATATAATTGAGTTGCGCGAGAATGGGTTCGAGGACCAAGTTTAGATGGAAATGAGCACTAGAGTTGCCGCTATATGATAACAAAACACTCAGGGATCATTTGATTTGGTTATGGACTGAGGAAATTAAGAGCAAGTGTCCCAAAACTAAGCTGTTGCATAGAGTTGTTTTCTGGGTGATTGTTTTGCAGGGCATTAAAACACTGAGAGAGAAGGCCACTGAGATACTAGTGGGTAGTGAAGGGGCCCCTTTTTGCTAGGCAAGACAATTGAGAAATAACCTATAACATATGTGTATACTTTGGGCTTAGTGGGATTTCAAGAGAACTCTCTAAATTTGTATTAATGAAGGAGAGTGCCTTCATGAACTCCACTCTCAATGATTGAGTGAGAGACTTCCCACATGGCTTCATGGTCTAGCTCGATGGTGGCCAATTGCAAAGGATATAAAGACAACCGAGGTTATGGTTGGGTGGGTGGGAAGTGACCCATCCTTCATAAGTTATAAGCAACTATGCATTGTGATAAGATAAGTGCCCTCATGGACTTCAAATTTGCAATATAAATGATTTAAAATGAAAAAGAAATGATGTTGATGGTTGTGTTATTGTCACCACAGTCCACTAGGTAAAGGTTTTTCTTTGTGATGATTTTGGTCTCAATTTCACACTAGTTTAAAATGAAAGTAGGTTTGTGATAACCCTAACATAATCCACATCTTGGTTGTCTCCTATATTTGGTGTATTTGGCTACCTTACTCTCTCTTTGAGAAAAAAATGTTATTATAAAGAAGTAAAGTATTAATGTAGAAC
This sequence comes from Pinus taeda, assembly GCA_000404065.3. Lineage (NCBI taxonomy): Eukaryota > Viridiplantae > Streptophyta > Pinopsida > Pinales > Pinaceae > Pinus > Pinus taeda. The sequence continues at coordinate 399,186 of APFE031593528.1, forward strand.
AAAATCCCAAATGAGTTTGTTTAACTTTAAATTTTAGAAAAAAAGATGTATATGCTTTTACAGAGAAAGATAATATTAATATTAATATGGAATGGAATACCAACACATAAATATACCAAATGTGATAGTAAAACATTTATCATGTAAATATCATAAATAATAACCAAAAATCAAATAAAATTGTAGGGAGCTCACAAGGCATAAAGTGGACGATGACAAAGTTTTTTGTTAAGGCACTCCATGGTGTAAAGGTCACCGATTCGAAACTCCGTGGGCAAAAATCTAGCCATGCTAAGCGCTAGTGTGGCTTAGGCCAAGTGTGATCCCCGATTGATTTTGACGACTTAATGAGTTGCGGCTACTAAAACAACATATTAATTATGTCAGTTATCTCAAGACTCACATAAAATAACAAACACAAAAAATGTTAAGACATATCATTTAAATCACTATTAACATTATTATTAAAGTGAGAAGATATATTATAACATTAATTGAAAATCTCACTTATAAACATTTTTAAAATTAATTAAATTTCAAAACCATTTTTTATATTATATTTTAATATAAATTTCCATCTAACATATAAATTCACTCACGCTAAACAAAACCAATATCTTAAATAAAACTAAAAGATGAAACCAATATCTTAGATTAAACTAAAAGATGCTAATGAATCTGATTATCTTTATTTTCCAAGACTTTTTTATGTTTAGGGATGATAGAAAAGCAAAACTTACTCTTGACAATGACAGTGCGTTTGAGTGTTCTCCGACATTGACTCGGAGGTTCACATTAGTGTAACCATGGTCGTGGGGCACGTTGTAATTGATAATGATCGTGATGATGAATAAATTGAAAAAAAAAAGAAAGAATTCACGTTATTGATGCCCCATTAGTCCTGTTTTAAAGGGGCACGAACTTAACCCGAGTTTAACATGAGAGTCGGTGGGGCTTTGGGTGTTTAAAATAACCCGAGTTGAATAGTGTTTGTTCAACTTTCTTCTTTTTCCTCTATAAAATTATTGGTAAACTTGGAATTGTTTTAAAGTCACTGGGTTATCGGTCACGAAGGTTGCTACTAAACCCTAATCCTAGTTTGTCAGGGTTTGGAGGGTTTTGCAAAAGTCTATGTTTTCTTTTGGTTACTGATATCTACGGTGCTCGTTTCAACCTGATAAGAGGAGCAGGAGGCTCACCAGCACTGAATATCTGTGAAATTTTCTCTCATTTCTTCTAGCTTTGAAGGGTTTTGGCAGTTGTAGAGTAGAAATGCCGCCCCGATCAGTGAAGAAGCCTGCGGGAACACCAACTCCCAAAAAGGCCGCGGCAAAAACCACTAACAGGACGCCTAAGAGTGCCAACAAGGCCCCGCCACCCAAGGCCGAGCCTGAAATTGTTGAAAATGTCGAGAACCTAGAAGAAGCCGAAGCTGCGCCTGTAGAGGACGTGAAGGTTTTGGAGGATCCAGAAAAGGAGGAGAAAAGTATAAAGGCTGAGAAGTTAAAAGAGCAGCCCCAAAAAGATTCTAAAGATACCGCTGCTGCTGAGGAGCCAGCCGCTGTGAATAAATCTGCGCCAAAGAAAGGTAGGGTTTCATGGTATCTCTTTAAATGTTTAAGGTGTTTGGTAGTGTTTAAATTTATATGCATTTTTGCTCGGATTTGTGTTAATTATTCTTATAGGTTTGCATTTTGCGGCGGTTAAATTGATTTTTATCTGTACTGAATTGTTGGGTGGTTTTAGGTTGATAAAATTTGCCATGCCATTTTATCACAGAAATGCTTTTCATCTGGTTCTATATATCGATGGGTCTACTACTCTGGCTTCTTATTGTATTTTTTTGGTTTAATATTCCTTCTTATTGTGTCTTTTTTTGTTTGACGATTTATTGCGTCAAAAATATCACGATTATTTGATGACTAATTGCGTCATTATTACATTTCGTGTGGGGTTAGTTTTTTATTTGTCTATTCTTTGTGAGATTATACATAAATATTTACCAAGGCTAATACTGGCAAATATTCCAAAAAGCCTGCGGAACAGTTGCCTTCAGAATTTTCTATTATACTTTGTTTAATGAAGTTTGCCACTATATGTTGTTTTTATTTTATTATATTTATATTCTGACCTGCATACCTATGTATCTACCAATGCCTGTTTTTTGTTTTTGTTTGATGAGATGTTATGTCGTTTCAAAAGCCCTCGCTATTGATGTTATTGTCGTGTCAACAGCCTGCATAATGCACATCTTTTCTGGTTTAATTATTAATTGCTTGAAGCGCTATGCCGTGCCAATATTACATTCTGTTACCTTATTGACGTGTCTTTTGTTTGACCATTAGTTGCATGAAATATTATGTCGTGTCAATGGCCTGCGTAATAGATCTCATTTTCTATGGTTCGAACATTAATGGCACGAAATGTTATGTCGTGTTAATATGGTTTATGAGATTTTACATTATTAAATTTTATTAAGGCCAAGTAGTTTAAACAATTCTGCTTAATGTTCGTGGAACTTCCGAAATGAAATCGTCCCCTTCAAGGTCGTGTAAATGGCTTTGCCTTGGTTTTTTTTTTGGTCGTTTGTTTGTTTGTTCGTTCATTTTATCTTTATAGTATAATTCTTGGAATTATTAAATTTTCCCAATGCCAATTTTTTGATAGACTTAGATTTTTGGTGTCTATGCTACACTAAACTTCATTGACGAGTATCACTCAATTCAATATCTTGGAAGGTCAATGCTTCAATAAAATAAAATTAGTACCTCTCTTTTTCGTTTGTAATAGATTTATTGGTCTGCTTTAATGGTAGTCATTTTATTTTTCTGGGAGCGATGCATCCAACCAGCTGGTTTAATGACATCATATTTTTCAAAGAGTGCTTTGAATTTACAGCTTAACATTATGGTATTCTTTTTATTTTTCTGGGAAGCGATCCTTCCAAACTGGTCTAATGTCATTATATTTTTCAAAGAGTGCTTGGATAATGCAGGGGCGTTATCCTGAGTAGATGTGATTGTAGTGCATTAGTATTAGATGAATTTGAACGTTGCCTAATATGTGAGATCATTTTCTAGGATAATGTGTTGGATTATTCTAAACATATTGGTTTTAGAATTACTCTAAACTTACAAACTTTTTGTGTAAGAAATTGTGAGTCATTTTCTTTTATGTGGTTGAAATCGTTGCATTTTTTCAAATCTATTAGATGCTGCGGAGGAATCTAAGCCTTCCTTCGATGAGGATGACAAGGGGGAGAGACTCGAGCTGGATGATAACGTGTCTGAATCAGAACCAGAAGAGGATGAAGAAGGTCCAAAGGTTGATGCAGCAGTAATGGATCTGGACCAGGATGACATTGCACAGGAAGATGAAGAAGAAGAAGAATTAGGAGATCAGTTGGACGGCGGAGTACATGAGGGTGATGAAGGTGTGGATGATGAAGGTATAGGTGAAGAGGAGGAAGGTGAGGGGGAGGAGATGGAAGGTGAAGGTGAAGAAGAGGAAGTGGGTGAGGAACATGAAGGTGAAGAAGAGGAGGATGAGCAACATGAAGTTGTGAAGGAAAGACGCAAGCGAAAGGAATTTGAAGTATTTGTTGGTGGCCTTGACAAAGACGCCGCTGAAGAAGATCTGAGAAAAGTATTTAGTGAAGTTGGCGAAGTGGTTGAAATCCGACTTATGATGAATCCACAAACACAGAAAAACAAGGGATTTGCCTTTATACGTTATGCAAGTGTTGATCAAGCTAAGCGAGCTTGCACAGAACTCAAGAATCCACAGGTGCTTCCTTGATTAACTGTTTTACAGGCATTTTGTCTGTGTCAATTGTAAAAGTTATCTTTTGATATGCAGTGTGATAGTAAGCCCTGCTTTAAGTTGCTCAAGTATGTAATCACTTATGTCCTATTTCACTTCCAGGTTAAGGGTAAAGTTTGTGGGGTTTCACCTAGCCAGGACAGTGACACACTTTTCTTGGGAAATATATGTAAGACATGGACTAAGGAAGCTGTAAGTTTCATGCTTGCGTATGCCATACGTTCCACTTAATTGATCTAAATGCTTTAATGTGCATTCTGGAATATACTTATAATTTGTGTGTTTTCTTGTTTTTTAGCTAAGAGAGAAGTTGAAGAGCTTTGGCATTGATAATATTGAGGATTTAACTCTAGTTGAAGACCCTAAAGATGATGGAATGAATCGTGGCTTTGCCTTTCTAGAGTTCTCAGCTCGTTCAGATGCCATGAATGCATATAAACGGCTGCAGAAGCGAGATGTTGTTTTGGGTACTGATAAAACTGCAAAGGTGTCATTTGCAGAGACATTTGTCGAGCCTGATGAAGAAGTTATGGCACAGGTACATGCCATTTTTTATCTCTGATACTAGTTTGATAGCAAGGTTGTTCACTTATGCCAAATTGGGAATTAAGTGTTTATCTTATGAAGTTGCTGTCAACATTACGCTGGACTACTCCAGGTTAAGACTGTATTTGTGGATGGGTTACCACCTTCCTGGGATGAGGATCGAATCAAAGAGCAATTTAAGAAATACGGTGATATCGAGAAAATTCAGTTGGCACGCAACATGCCTTCAGCTAGGCGGAGGGACTTTGGATTTGTTACTTTTTCAACCCATGATGCTGCAGTAGCATGTATAGATGGAGTTAATAACAATGGGCTTGGAGAAGGTGATAGTAAGGTATGCTCATTTGTCGTCATTTCTTTATACTTTTTGGTGAGCGTTATGTTTTTATTCCTGCTGAAGTGTGACTATCTTGCAGGTGAAGGTGAAGGCTAGATTGTCAAAGCCTCATCAAAAAGGAAGATTATTAAAACACGGTGTTCGAGGTGGTTATAAGATTGGGCGTGGTCGTGGCAGTACACGTGGTGGCAGGGGCCCATGGGTTCGTGCTCCTGCCCATTTTGAGCCCCGGAGGTTTGGAGGTCGTGGTGGCCGTTTCATTGGACGAGGAGGTCAAATTGCAGGTCGTGGAGTAAAGCGTCCTCTGGGGCGCAATGCATATCCACCTGTACCAGAGAGACTCCCAAGTAGGCATTTGCCACCCTATGAAAGGGTACGAGATAGGCGCCCGCCAGGTAACTAATAGTCTAATAGTATAATCTCATAAGTTTCATTTGAATTTTGTAGATAGTTTTTAGTATATATTTTCGTTAGCCTCTTCTGTGTTGTTGATTGGCAAAAATGTGTTGTTTGGCATAAATTTGTTAAGCTCCGGCATATCCAAGAGGTAATGCAAGGAGGGATTATGGAAGACGAGATGAACCTTATGATGATCGTCCAGTGCGACCTAGTCGATCAGCTTCTGATTTTGCTACTCGTGCTGCTGCTGGAAGGCGGTCATCCTATAGAGATAGTTATGCAAATCGTGGGCCCAGCAGCTATTCAGATAGTGCACCTCCTCGAGGGGTGGAAAGGACTGCATCACGTAGACCTGCCTATCCAGAAGAAAGCTATGGTCGACGCATGGATAAGCCTTATCGTGATAGCCGTGCTCGTGATTATGACAGTGTTTCAGGATCAAAACGTCCATATTCAGCAGTGGTTTGTTCTTGGTGCTTTCTGTTATATTATTGTCTCTACGGTGTTTTAACTTTTTTGTAAGGTATTTTTCTGATGTTTATATATTGCTTTCTCATTTGCCAGGAAGAACCATCTAGATATGGAGAACCTCCTATGAGAAACTCGAGGGCTCGTTTGGAATACGGTGTCAGTGCTAGTGCATCGCAGTATGGTGACTATGGTGATTCCACTAGGTGAGAATTAATTAGGACATCCTAATTATTATGGATTACCAACTGTTATAGTATCATAATAATTTAGTTGTGACACTTCACACGTGTTTCCCTAATCAGACTTGGGAGAGGCTCCCAGCTAGGCTATGGGGGTAGTGCTAGACAGGATTCATATGGCTTATATGATGGACACCAATCTAGTGTGGGTTATGGAGGAAGTAAAACGTACGGTAAGGGTTTTATAATTCCACCACTTATTCCAGTGTTGTGTAGTGATTTCAATTGCATACTGTCTTTTGAATTCATTGCCAATAAGTGATATTTGTGTGAATCTACTGTACAGGTTCTCTTGGGGGCAGTGATGCTGGTGGAACATATTCGAGCTATGGCAATGATTACTTGTCCAGTGGAACTGATGTATGTTAAAGAATAGTACTTTTATAATGTTTAGTCGTTACTTTTATTTTATTATTCAAGTTGTGTTCACTGTTTCTTCTTCAGTTAATAAAGATGCATATGATTTGTTAAATTTTTACAGATTGGTAGCGGTTCATATTCATCTCTATATTCAAGCCGTAATATGGGAGGTGGATACTTATCCGGCAGTGGTTCAGGATCTTATTATTAAATTGTGAGTTATCTTGCTCTGCGTATTTTTTCCCCTCTGATAGCACTTTGGTATTTTATTTTTGTAATGAATACTATTTGATATTTGTAGGCCTATATTGGGTGTCTATTGAATTAGAAATATGTCAACATTGAATTAAATATCCTTACACATCTCCATGGTATACAGATCTGTGTTCACGAGGATGTTATAGTCTAGTTTCTACCAATCAATACCAAGTCTTCAGCGATTATTACTAAAGGAGGCCTCTTTGATTTGAGGTTGATGTTAATGGATGGATGTAAGTGGGCACCATACTACTAGACAAGCTGCAGCTTAAAAGCTTTTAAGAGATTAATGAAGGTGGCATTGTGTGGTGGAAGATTTTTGGTTTCTTGATGTGGATGATATATACAGGTGGGAGATGAAATCAGACAATTGTTGTTTACATGTAGCTGAGATTTATATTTTGATAACACTGAATATATTTTAATTGGGAAGTTGAGAGCACTGAATTTAGTTGTCTTATTTAATGGTAACTCTGTATTGAGAAGACACGATTTGAAGGATTTTAGCTACACGAGAGATAAGGGAACATAACTGTTCAGATGACAGACAAGAAATTTTATATTGAGTTGAATGGTAAAATGGAGAGAAATTATATATTGAGTTGAATAGTCAAATGGATTGCAATATGCTAGACTCTCTCTTAATATTTTAGTGTATGACTGGTACTGGCTTCAACCAGGCTGATGGAAAAATATGCATTACGCAACTCATGCATCATCGATCTAGAACATCTAATAATTTGTGTTTAAGTCGATGCCCTTTTCTACTATGGAAATTCTTTAGTAGGCAATATGGACTGCATTTTAGCTAGGTGGAGTAACTTGGAAGTGGCTGTTGTGCCACATGAGTAGAACATCTTATATTTTATGTTTGAGTCGATGCCCTTTTCTCTATGGAATTTCTTTAGTAGGCAAATATGGACTGCATTTTATCTGGATGGAGAAACTTGGAAGTGGCTGTTCTGCCACATGAGTGGTATTATACAAGTTCTGCAACACTAGCTATGTTACTGGTTATTAGTAATTTTGTTGACATTGAGAAGTAACCTTATCTGTTGCGTTGATGGCCACAATTCGCAATGTGCTACCTTCATGATGGTTGAAGTGTTTGAATGTAATGATATGATAGTTGGCTGCAAAGAACTGTATGCTATATGCCTACAATTTTCAAGTGGTTGAGGTATATTTTCAGCAATCAAATAATATTTTTGAGGTATATTTGCAGAATAGCCAAGTGAATCTGCTGGTTTGGTGTCAAGAAAAATGTGGCAGTGTTGTCAGTAATGCTAGAAAGATATTTGTACATATGTACAAGAAGTAACCTTCTTTTGCTAGCACACTCAGTTATATCATAGCACAAGAGGTTGATGCTATGGTAGCGGAGGCAGTGGCCCTTTGCCCACGATGTTGGCCTAGACATTATCGTGATTTTTAGAGGGAATCTTTGTTAGGTTGTCATACCTCCATTTTAATGGGTTGCATAATTTAGTACGACTAAAGGGGAAGGTGTAGTACCAATTCCTCTTGGGGCATGAACGGAACCTTCTTGGCACTACGTGGACGTCGTCTCCCTTTTCTAATTTTACGCTTATTTAGGATTACAACAGCTTGTTAAACATTTAACAGTCGTCATTTGACACTTACTTTGGCCTGTGCTATGTCTCTCTAGGATAATGTTATGTACCTTTTTTGGCACTTAGAGTTGAGCTATGTTCTTTCGAGAACTGAACTTATTACTTTTGGTTGATGTCACAATATTATTTTGTTTTGCATTTGACAGGGAGGATGTGTAATTATCTTTTTGCTGTCCCAGGCATTGAAGGACAATGTGTTGATCACTAACGTGTGTGGGTATGATTTAGGTGTGTTGATCACTAACGTGTGTGGGATATGATTTAGGTGTGTTGATCACTAACATCGTGTGTGTGGTACCAACTAGTTTTGTTGTTGTCTTGTTTAACATGAATAAAAGCAACCTCCGTATATGTCTTGGAATCCAGCTTCATATTACTTCTATCCATAACTACTCTAATCGTTATTGGAATCTATTGTCGTTTTCTTCTTCTCTTAATCTAACGTGTGCCAAAGTTGTCTGCTTTCTCGAAGCTTTTGACCAAGTTGTTTGTGTTTGTTTGTATGCTTTTGACCAAGTTGCTTGTGTTCGTTTGATTACATACTTGCTCTAGGACTAATTGACAGGCAATATTGAAGAGTTTGCATTTGACAAGGAGGGATGTGTACTGATGTTTTGTTGTAGCAGGCTTTGAAGAACTCTGTTTGTCTTGACCGCTAACTTGTGTGATTAATCCTTGAAACCTAAATGAGAAAAATCTTCCTCTGTTACGGCAAGGAAACACAAGGTTCAGATTTCTATTACCTGCAATTTCATTGCCACTTGAGTCTTTGTGAGTGTTGACTACTTAACTCATATTGTCATATATCCACAGGTATTTGGTGGGTGAAGAATTGCACAAATAGCTGTTTTTGTTGTTCCAAGTTCTAATTTTGAGCATCTGGGTAAATTAAGAATCCTTAAAATATTTTAAGATTGTAGTTTGCCATTGCTGAAATCCTAGTTTCTCATCCCATTGAGAATTATGAGAAGTTCTAAATGGATTTTCCATAGGATTGGGGAAAAACCGCTGTAAAAATTGTTGATTTTACCAGTACTTGTTATGACTTTATATAGAGGTTGTTTCTTTGTACTACGTTAGTTATGACTAGTTGGCCGGTTCTATTTCCTTTTACTTCTTTTATTAAGGACTATTTGGCTGTTAATATTGATGGGTTGACTGGAGAAAGAGCGAAATTATCATGTTTACCTCACGATAGTTCACGACCAAATCTATTTCTTTGTTATCTTCACATTTGGGAGTTTTGTGGTATTCCTTAGTAGTCATAATTTATGCCCTAATCTGGATTGGCTTTGTAGCGATGTCATTAGTCTCACTGAATATTAATGTGTTTACATTGGCCTTATCACCATACGCTGACTATATTTTGAATATGTGTATCTATATAATTGTGCCATAGAACAGTGCCTTCTTGCATATGTTTGTAAATATTTTTTAAAGCTGGTTATTTTGATGAATCTTATTTGATTTATTTCTGGTTATAAGGAGTCATCTTTGATGTATTTTGTGTGATATTGAGGGTCCCGTGTTTACTTACATTTTTATTGGGAGGGGGATGTGTTGGAAGGTGAACTTTTTCATATTGGGGCAGTTGGAACTTGTTTAAGTCACACATCAAGGCACCTTTTGTGGCTCAGCTTGTGATAGCATAGTCTAATAACTTCTTCAATAAATTTATTCGAATGAGAACTTTTTCATATTCGGGCAGATGTAACTTGTTTAAGTCACACATCAAGTCACCTTTTGTGGCTCAGCTTGTGATAGCATAGTCTAATAATTTCTTCAATAAATTTAATCGAATATATTCACAAATTCTTTAGATGGATGTTTTATCCGACGCATGTTATTTTAGTATAGATTTTAGAATGCAACTCGGCTTTGTTTTACATGGGATTAATGTAACTGATAGCATAGTCTAATAATTTCAATCAATATATTTCATCGAGTATATTCACAAAATTCTTTAGATGTTTTATCCGACCCAAGTTATTTTATTATAGATTCGAGAATGCGAATCTCAGAGCTTCATTATTTTTCTGGCTTGATTTCTTTCAGTGTTTTAATTAGGTTTGTTTTTGTTGGGCTCTGATATTAAATGGACAATGAACTTGATTTTTATGTCTTTTTAATGGGTAATGTCACTGAACGATGCTTTGTAACTACCTTCTTTTTAAATGGAAGATAGTGTTTTTCCCCGCTGAGAAAACAAATCAAAATATCTTTAAAAATGTGTTGAAATATTTTTAAAAACGTCTTTTTTTGAAGGTTATAAATCTGAATTTAAATTTGAACAGGAGGATGAAAATATTTTGAAAATACCTTATTTTTTAAATGCAAGATTAATGAATAACAAGTGCAAGACTAAATGAGGATGAACAGCTAACGTATTTATAATTTTCAATTTTATTATAGATTCGAGAATGCGACTCTCAGCTTCATTATTTTTCTGGCTTGATTTCTTTCAGTGTTTTAATGATATCTCTAGTTTAGATTAGCCTTGTTTTTGTTGGGGTCTGATATTAAATTGACAATGACAATGATCTTGATTTTGATGTCTTATGATCAAATCGTGTTATGTGGAGATGGCCCTATACGGTTATTCAAATCGTTTTAAGGGGAGAGGGCATCCATCTGATATATCAATTATGTCTTTAGAAATGTGTTAAAATATGCTGCTCATATATCAAAATAATTGTTGATGGCATCCTGCTCAGCCCTGGAAGTTTTGGTTCGTAAAGTTTTGATGCATTCTTCTTCTTGGACCATCCGGTCCATGCCTCCTGTTTCCTGGAGGATGCAATTCGATCCCTGTAATTTATATTGAAGGAGAGGTGGTCCAGAGGTTCTCTCTCATCCTCTTTTGCTGTTCTTCTGCCCTTCAGGTCAGATTTTTTCGTTTTTTCGTTTTCCGTTCCGGCCGCTTTTCGGTTAGACTTTGGATGAACTGCCCTGTTGGGTGAATTTTTGATCTTTCATGGATTGACTTTGCATCAATTCCCCTGTTGGGTGAGTTTTTTATTCTTTCCTGCACTTTTGCTTCCGGAGGAACGATTGCTAACATAGATCTATTATGTTTGTAACTACCTTCTTTTTAAATGAAAGATAGTGTTTTTTCCCGCTGAAAAAACATCAAAATATCTTTAATAGTGTGTATAAATCTGAATTTAAATTTAACATGGAGGATGAAAATATTTCAAAAATATTTTCTTATTTTTCAAATGCCAGATTATGAATAAAAGTATATTATTTTTAATGCATTGATTCATTGTAATTTTGGATGCATGTTTAAAGAGGGAGAGGGATCAAATTTGATTTACCCATTTTTGGTAATGTAGATTTGGAGTTGAATGGATCCATGACTAATTTTATGGAAATAAATTACATGTCTTTCATTTAAAAATTTGATTAGCCACTTATAAAATTTTTTGGATTCATGTTTAAAGGGAGAGGGATCACAATAAAAAAACTAAGAAACTTGATTTATTCATGAACATAGAAATTTGATTTACCCATTCCAAATAATGTAGTAGGTTTGGAATTGAGATGGATTTATGACCTTCGCCATGGAATAAATTACATTGCCCCTTGTTTAGAAATTTGATTCAGCCACATTGAGTAGATGCTTAAAGGGAGAGGGATCACAATAAAAAACTAAGAAATTTGATTTATCAATCAACATAGAAATTTGATTTACCCATTTTTGATTTTTGATAATGTAGTAGATTTGGAATTGAGATGGATTTATGACCTTCGCCATGGAAATAAATTACATGGCCCCTTATTTAGAAATTTGATTCAGCCAGAGCCACATTGAGTAGAGATGCAGATTTGGAGTCGAGATGGGTTTTGACCTTCGCCATGGAAATAAATTACATGGCCCCTTATTTAGCAATTTGATTCAGCCACAGCCACATTGAGTAGATGCAGATTTGGAGTCGAGATGGATTTTGACCTTCGCCATGGAAATAAAATACATGTCTCTTATTTAGGAATTTAAATCAGCCACTGAGCAGACGCAGATTTGGGTAAAATACATCTCTTATTTAGAAATTTGATTCAGCCACTGAGTTGAGTAGATGCAGATTTGGAGTTGATTCAGCTGACCTTCGCCATGGAAATAAAATACATGTCTCTTATTTAGGAATTTAAATCAGCCACTGAGCAGACGCAGATTTGGGTAAAATACATCTCTTATTTAGAAATTTGATTCAGCCACTGAGTTGAGTAGATGCAGATTTGGAGTTGATTCAGCCCCTTTGAGTAGAGGTAGATTTGGAGTTGATTCAGCCACTTTGAGTACATGTAGATTTGGAGTTTGAGTAGACGTAGATTTGGAGTTTGAGATGGATGTAGATTTGGAGTTGATTCAGCCACTTTGAGTACATGTAGATTTGGAGTTCTTTGAGTAAATGTAGATTTGGAGTTTGAGATGGATGTAGATTTGGAGTTGATTCAGCCACTAGATTTGGAGTTCTTTGAGTAAATGTAGATTTGGACATGTCCCTCACCATGGAAATAACTTGGAATTTTTTATTTTTATTTTTAATTAATTTATTTGCTTATTTTATTTAAAATAATAGCATTATTTTTTATTTAATATATCTTTTATCTCACAGTGGGAATTTGGTTTATTTTATTAGAATTTATAGTATTTTATTTATTTATTTAACATATCTTGCATCTCACAATGGAAATTGTGAGAAATTTTAATTTAAGTTTTTTAATATGCCCCTCACCATGGAAAATAACTAGGAATTTTTTTTTTTTTAATTTTAAGTTTTTAATTATGCCCCTCGCCAGGAAATAAATAGGAATTTTTTATTTTTAATTTTAATTAATTTATTTGCTTATTTTATTAAAAATATAGTATTATTTTTATTTATATATCTTGTATCTCACAGTGCGGAATTTGGTTTATTTTATTTAGAATTTATAGTATTTTATTTAAGTTTTTAATAAATTTATTAGTTTATTGTATTAAAATTAAAAATTTATTTTATTTAAATGAGTAGTTATTTTTTATATTAATATGTTTTGTTTTTTGGTTTTGTTATTAATAGTCTTTCACACTTGAAATATATTACACTACACGTCCCTCACCATGGAAATAACTTCTTGTTTAGTTGAGGAGCTACTCCTGCTCGAGCGCCTTGTACAGCCATCACCCCCTCTTTCTTTCCTGCCTTGAGTGAAGGAACATTTCTTGCCCATTTTCGAAACTGTTCGTGTGCTAAATTATTGAGCCTCAAGGCTTGGGTGCCCATCAAGAGGGAGCCATCAAGGCTTCAACTATTAATTAATTTCTTTATTTTATTTAAAATTAATAGTATTTATTTATTGACTATGGAAATAATTTGAGAATTTTAATTATTTAATTTAAAATTAATAATATTTATAATTAATATATCTTGTATCTCACAATGTTTATTTTATTTTAATTTAAATTTAATTGAATTTTATTTAATTAATAGCATTATTTATTCAATATATTTGTATTTCACAATGAGAATTGATTTAATTAGATTTTAATTTAATTTTTAATATATTTATTTGTAATATATTTTATTTAAAATTAGTAGCATTGATTTGTTATTAATATATTTTGTATTTGATAGTATCGGATTCAATCTATTTGCAATTGCTTTTGCAACAACGCAATATCTCGAATGTCACCAAATGACTTAGGTGATTCAACTTTGGGGTTGTGTTACAAGTGTAGAAATGAATGCTCGAAGCATTTTTTGATTCCTCCTGGATTCCTCTATTATTGCTAGTATGTCATTCTTAATGATTTCATACTGACGTAAGCTATTTGACTTTAGGCTTTGTCTTTTTGGAAGTTGTGGAATATTGTTTTGCGCTCATTCTTAGAAACTTCTACCATGAGGGATTTGCTTTCTTCTTCCTCTACATATTTAGCATTTTTTTTTGAAATTTTAATAATTTCAGTGATGAAGGCCTCTTTAGGGGCTTGAAAGAGGATTTCAAAATAGGTATTTCCAAGATTTGTAAGCTCATTGAAATTTGAGACTTCTCTTCCCTGAACATTGGTGAGACTCCCTATAGTGTTTCTTAGATTCATGCCTTTGGCATAAGCTGGAAAGAATTTTGTGTTGTGATCTCCATAATTGAGCTCCATTTAGCTTCCCTTGCCTCCTATTCATGTCTCCTTTTTTCCATTCTCATTAATGCCACCTTTGCTTTTTTTGATTCAAAACTTTCTTGGACTAATTGGAGTACATTTGTAGCTGATTTTCTATACCTTTTAGCTCTTGATAAATTTCCATATATATATATATATCCTTATATTTCAGTTTTATGAGCTTTAGATTGGCTTCAAACATATCAACATTTGAGTGTTTTTCTCGAGGGTTGAAAACTTTCCAGTAAGATTTTACAAGATTTATGAAGTTTTGTTTTTAACGAGTTTGAATTCATTTTGAAAGGGGAGAGGGCTTCAAGAAAACTCCCTTTATCTCGAGTGGTTTGAGACCCCACTTGTTCCAGCCCACTAAATCATTAGATTGAAGTGTTCCAATATGGTTTCATAAATTACAAATCTATTGATTGTCTTTGCTACTCTATCTTCCCCACTACATGGGACAATTTGATAAGGTCCACATTGAACAACCTAGTACTATCAATTTTATTTTGGAAGTATTTGGTGAGGGAATTTGGGCTTACTCTACGACCCCATGATTATGAATCACACAATGAGAGATTCAGATTCTCCCCTAAAATGAGATTGTTAGATTTTAATATGGATGAGTAAAAAAATTTGTCCCAAAATTCCTTTCATTTATAGGGGGACATATATATTAAGGATAAAGACAAAATTGTTGACCTTTGGAGAAAAAACTTCCATTTGTAGTCCTTGCTTCACATTCCAATTTTTTTGGTTTGCTTGGATGACTCTCCCATTCCAACCCATTGTTGAACCACTTGACATTCCTCTGGAATTTAGACCGATGAAGGACCGTCCACCTAAAAGAGATTCAACACATTGAGCTATTAATTCTCCATTGCCTAAAGTTTATTGCAAGAAGATCAAGTTAGAGAGAAATTTCATTAGGAAACCCATCCTAGGACTTTCAAAGCTTGAAGGGCCCCTTGAATATTTTGTTGTTTGCCCATGGCCAAGTCCTCATTAGCTTGTTCCTTTGCTTTATTTAAATGATATTTTTGCCCCTTCCTCTTGTTTCCCCATAGATGATATAGAGCTCCCCTATTCACTTTGACAAACTTTTTGGAATAGGAAAAATAGAGCCTTGGATGAGGGGCCTTTTGGTGTTGCTTGGCAGTGTTTTGGACAGGAGGGTTATATCCAAGAGGGGTGAGAGACCTATTTTGAAGGGACAGAGGCAAAACTTGACCCCTGATTTATAGTAGTAATGTGGGCATCATATGTATCAGGAGGAATAGCAGAAGGGGAACAAGGAAGAGAGAGAGAGATGAAGCATTAAAGAAAATTTCAGCATAAAAGTGGCTTTATGAGGAAAAATAGTAAATTAATAGTTAAAATATAATAAAGTAAGTATTGTGAAATTTAGAGGGAAAAGTAGAAAATTATACATCTATATTTTTATAATTGTATTTTTGACTTATATCTTTGTAGATTTACTCAAATTTCAAGTCCGAACACTCATTGGATGCATAATTAAATTTCAATTCCAACGAATATTTTGAGACAAACCACATTGATAAAAATAAAAAATACATTATAAAAAATTGTTTAACAAGTAATCTATCGTCAATTTTTATTACTGTGGGTCTTCTCAAAAGAATGCATAATGGGTACCCATTATGCACCATTATGCATTCTTTTCAGAAGACCCACATTAATAAAAATTGATGATAGATTACTTGTTAAACAATTTTTTATAATGTATTTTTAATTTTTAATCAATGTGGTTTGTCTCAAAATATTTGTTCGATGTGGAATTCAATTTGGCATCATGTTTTTTTTTAACGTATCTTCAATTTTGATCAATGTGGGTTTTTCCAAATATATGCATAATGGGTGCTTGTTGGATGAGGAATTTAATTTAGAAACACATTTTTTTAATGTGTTTTTGATTTTTATTAGTGTGGGTTTTCTTAGTAGTATGCATAATGGGTACTCGTTGGATGTAGAATTTAATTCTATATCCAATGAGTGTTTACCCTTGAAATTTAAGTAAACTTATAAAGAGAAGCAAAAATGCATTTTTTTTGTTTCCAAAATATTTACGTCTCTCTTTTTAAATTTAAAGGATTTCGATTGATTTACATATTATGTCATCAAAATTACATCAGAAATTCATGGAAACCAAGTTCAATGTAGTTTTCATTTGATGCATCATAATGTGTGTGGATTGCTTGACTTTGTTCACTCCCTTTACGCATCATTTTCACTCGACCTAGGGAGGTTAGATGGTATTTTTCCCAACTAGATCTTTCATAATAGGCTCTGGCTCCTTATCACTTGGATTTGAACTCTTTTGCTTAGAGGGGGGTTGTCTTTGACATTTTGTGGAAAGGGAGTTCACTTCGTACTTGTGACATATCTTGCACCTGTGGAGTACCCCTTTAAAATCCAGATTTAAATTTTTTTGACCCCCTGCCTAATGCCAATGTCTTTTAGCAATCCCTTGCTTAGGTCAATATGAACCAATATGTGGGTAATGGCTTTGATCTTTGTCGAGAGGTAAGTGTCATGTTTAAGATACTTCCCGAAAAAGTTCCCAAGGTCTTGGAAGACTTTGGCATGCCAAGACTTTGTTGGAATACTAGGAAGTCTAGCCTAATTTGAGACCTCTTGCGATTTTTCCCTCTCGACATCAAATAAGGGAAACCAAATTTAAATAGGAGGGGTGGAATCCAACTTCCATACCT
The DNA here is from genome assembly GCA_000404065.3 of Pinus taeda. Lineage (NCBI taxonomy): Eukaryota > Viridiplantae > Streptophyta > Pinopsida > Pinales > Pinaceae > Pinus > Pinus taeda. The sequence continues at coordinate 416,126 of APFE031593528.1, forward strand.
TTTGCACTATTTGAATGACATCTCTTTCTTGTGTGAACATTAAATGAATCCAAACCCTAGTTAACACAACCACCTCTAGATGGTTTTGGACCATAGGCATGATTTCCTTTTCAACTTAGGATTTTATGAAAGAAACGTTGAGCTTCCTGCTTCTCGGTTTTCCAACCAAATTTGTTTTGCCATCTCTTTGACATTTTGCAAAGGAACATCCATGCCTAGTACTAATGATAATGTGGCCATAATAACATTTAAAATGTTTCTTTCGCTTGGTTCCCTTCTCTCGTCTCTCTTTTGAGCTCCAAGTTTCAATTAAGGCCAATTGAGGGTTTCCCTAGGATTCTTCTTTCCCCAAATACTAATAATTCTATCAGAATGTTGCTTGTTGATAATTAAGGCGATGACTCTTGTGGGATGTCTGTGTTCGACATGACCTAGTTTGGAAAAACCCTTCATAGAGACGAGTGTTTGCGAAAAAATGAACAAAACTCAAGAATTATGTACCTATTGGTTCGTTAAATGGGAAAGTTTCGAGTCATGGTGGAGTGAGTCTTTTAAGAGTCCCCAAGATGATGTTGCAAAACTCCTCCAATCGCAGTTGTGGCTCCCCTTGAGTGTGCACCCTCAATAAAACCATTGAAGGCGCTCTTTTTCCGACCCTCTCAATAAACCCCTGCGAACATCTAGAGTTGATGTAGAGTTAGGTTTGGGTTTGGATTTTGTTGTGCTTCCATTATGTTTGCCTCCACCTTAGCCTTGACCTTAGAGGATGATACCTATATTTAGGTATTACCGCTAACCTTCAGTTTGAAATTTAGTAGGTTTACTTTCTCCATGAAAGAGCTCCGGAGAGAATGAATTGCCAGCTCAACCTTAGGACCAAAGATTCCAGTAATCTTGTCGTCTATGGTTTCAAATGACTTAACTAGTGGGGTAATGTTCGTGACTCCAAAATAAGGGAATTCCCTCTCCAAGCATTACCTTGGATTGATAGTTGTTTTCATTGGGCTTCAAGAAAGTGACTTCAGATAAAAACAATGAACATTGTTACCATTGACAAAACCTATAGCTACCCCCTCGAAACCATTATTGTCCTTTATTGTTTGTAAATATTTGTGTGATATTTGATAAAGTAATTACTTTATCAAATACCACAAATATTTACAAACAATAAAAGATTTCTTTATCATAATATGATAAAAGACGTTTTATTTATTTATTTATTTATATCACTGGTAGAATTGGTAACGCGTCGGCGCTCATCCTCATGTGACATGGGGTTGATTCCCGACCACTGCCTCTATAACCTCCAGGCGCATCTGCATCACCCCCAAGCACAACACACGGGTAAGACGAGGTTTGAACTTGTGATTGGCACAGTGGCACAAACGCCTTAACAATGTGTTCACTGACAATAAGCTGCACCCCTGGGGGCTAAAGGGCAAGTGGGCTTGGCCCAGGTCAAGCTTTTCTAGCGATTAGTCACCACCCTCACTTGAGTTTGAGCACGAGGCTTGACTGTCATTATGTGTCTGACTTTACTAACCAACCGTACCTGTTGACTTTTAAAGGTGATCAGGTTTTCCCACGTATAGTCACCACCCTCACTCGGGTTTGAACACAAGACCTAAATGTCATTACAAGTGTGACTTTACCAACCATCCATCTACAAACCTTGATAAAAAATACATTTTAAATTAAGAAACATGATTTTCTTCTTAATAAAACAATATCATATTCCTTTAGTATAATATGTCTATAAAAACATTTTAAATTAGTAAACATAATAGATATTTACGAACAATAATGTGTTCCTTTGAAAAAATGGATTAAAAATACATATAACAATTTAATGACAAATAGGTCTTTATCGAGCAACCATTTGATAGGATTTCTTGCTTTGTTATCTCTCTTTTCTTCCACCATGGAAGGACACTTGAGCTAGCGAGAGTGGTTTTTCTCAAGTGAAACTAGCTTAAGACTCAAATCTCTATACCTTGATGTAGTCCAAGACATGTACTAGGAAATGATAAGGAGCAGATTGCTTTGATACCACTTATCCAAACTATTTGAGGAATGAGACTAAATATTGATAATAAAATTTGTGACAAATGCATGGAAAATAATAATATTGATTAAGCTTAATTATTTTTATTAAATGGTAAAATGTTATATGACTACATCATGGAAAACTTAATGTCTTGTATAATGGTGAAGCTCTATATTTATATTATTGATGGGTACCTTTTCAACTATAATCATGCACTTTCATTATATTTCAAATATCATGGATTATAATGTAAAAAAAAAACCATTGGTAAATGCCATAAATTGCTATGGTAAAAAATAACAAATGGTTGTATATGGTAAAAGTTAATTGTACATCTAGTTTTCCGTTTTGTTTTCATCCACATTTGAAATACCATGGTTTTCATAAACCATGGACTTGTATTTTTTTTTTAAAACAAAAATGAGTACATTTTATATTAAATTTGTGATCGATCATGGAAAATACCCAGGAAATGTACATGAACAAACATTTTTGGAACTTCTAATACACCAAAAATTCGCTGGACTACTCGTAACCCTGTTACATCAGAAGTCCCATAAACTGATTGCACTTTTATTCGCTGACTAGTATATTGCCTATAAAATTGGAACAAAAGTTTGTTACATTTAAGACCATTAATTCAAGATTTGCATGCTGGTTCAAATCGATTTGATACTTAGGCTCCATGTCTGGATTGGCGGGAAATGGATATTGAATTTGCAAACTGTCTACGTTGCTTCACAGAACATCCACTTTGTCCTCCACATGAGTGATTCTTTGCTTTTGTGCTTCTATTAGTTCTAGTGTTTCGAAACCAGAAGCCCTTTGTCTGTAAAGCATGACATCCAAGTTGTAAATTTCCTTGTTCAGTGTTGCATTCTCCCTTTGATAGTGAGAGCATACAGAAGAGCCTGAAGAGGACGATTGATTATTGTAATCCATTAGGTTGCAAAGATGACAATAAGGGAGATTGTAGGCAATTAGCTACGAGAGTGGGTATGACCAAGTCGAGTTTGAAGAGCAACGGGGGCCAGCGAATCCCCCCAATCCTAAATGACACTTTCTAAATTAACCACTTGAGCTTGGAAACTTTTATACTTTGTAGTTGGCCAATTGACAACCTTAGTTTGAAACTAGACAACATAATACACTGAGCCTAGACTGAACATAGTGTTAAAGGGAACCAAATTTGTTAGCTCTGCACCAAGAGAGTGCCAACAACGAGCATACACGCTACAATGTGGAGAGGATCGTAGAGGAACCTCAACCCTAACCAATGCAACAACCTCTTTGCTCACCATCCAGAGTCCACAGGTGTAATTGTTGCCAATTATGCTCACAATTGTCTGCAACACCTTTTATGAGTGAATTTCGTTTTGACCCTCTTGCAGACATCTTCAAGGTGATATAATTGCATGCATCCTCCCATGACACCTCTGTCCTCGACTATGAAGTTGAAACAACCTCTGTCGCCACTCTGCGATTTAAATCTCATCCTCATAAGTTGCATTGTAAAAATCTTCATCCACACGTTGATTCTCATATTTCTTTGTAGGAGACTCTTGAAGGGAGATGCCTCTCACATTAGGGATTCAAATGGCTAACAATCTACCTCAAGTTTGAGCCTCACGCACTCGCATGCTAGCTTAAGCATTAACAGGTCCATAAGTGTAGTCACCCAGAGGAAGGGAGGACAAGGACTTGAAATGCGCAAAATCTTCATGGAGGAGCCAGTATAACCATAAATGATCACTATGCAAACAGATGCACATGTCATCGTTGTTATCACTCAAAACTTTTCCTTAGAAGTTTTGGAAGAAGGGAAGGCTTCGAGGTAACCACAAACCAACTTTTAAGCATAGGCTCTAGCCAACCTACGACTTAGAGAAGACGCTCTTTATATAATTTAGTTATGTTTGCTTAGATATTAGGCTAGTTCTAGAGTTTAGGGGGGTTTTTGATTTGTATGAAAATTTGGTGGTGGAATCCTTAAAACAGGCTGATAGGTTGATGCCTTTAGGCCATTGGGCAATGGAGTCAAAGAAGGGGCAGCAAAGCTGGATTTAAATCACTAAAAGGAATGTTCAAGGGGCAAGATAGCAGAGTGAAGTACAAATCCTTGGACTAAACGCTGAAATGAGTCTTAACAGGGGTGAGAGGGCAATAAAGAATCCTCCAACCAAGTCTAATATGGGAGAACAACAGTAAATCATGAGTAAAGGGCACTTAAGAATCCTTTACTATAGACCAGAGGAGAAACTACGGACGCTAAGGAGCCGTTAAGAATTCCCTAGCTAAGATAGTTTAAGAGAAAACATTAAGAATGTATAACAGTAAGACATAGTGCAATCAAGCAAATTTTGAAATAATATTCAAGTTAGACATTCAAACTTCTGAAACATTTAAGATTTTGAAACAACATTAACAAAGGCAAAGCAACACAAGAAATTACTCATTTGTATTCTGCTTTACACATGAATCCTTGGAAATATATGATCTTTATTCATCAACCCAACATGCTGGCCCAGTCAATGATGCACAAGCTTTTATAGTGTTCGAACAAAATTCTATTGAGAGTATAAGAATCCACACTTAATACTTCGAAATATGAAGCACATATACAAAAATATTTACAAAATATCTCAAAACAACTTGAGACTTAATCTGAGGAATAAAAATAGCTTCTTGAATGAAGATATTGATAGATGTTGCACTGCTTCATGTTGTCCCTTTTATTATGGTGTTGCTCGCTGTTTCAGTTAAGTTGGAGCCCTTTAAGTTGGCTGATATTTGTAGCATTTTTATGGTGGAATCTTTTTCATTTTTATCTTTCAATTGATACTCTTTGACCCTGCTGTTATGCTTTTACTTGTTTTTAACTGGTTGCCTTTATTTACTGTACAATAACTTTCTAATGTAAATTTATTACAATAAATCTGTCATATTTTTCCACCATTCTGCATTAGGTAGTTTTACATTCATCATCTTTCTGTAGATTTCATCTGCCTCTGTGTACTTTGCAAAATTTGGCTTAGTGAGGAACAAGTGTTACACCTCATGATCTAGGATTAACAAGTTCTCCAATGTATCATATAACACTTTCCCTGTTGGCAGGGCTTTAATTGCAGAATAACTTGCTTGTTCCTTAGCCAATTTTCTTAATCTATCTCTATAGTCCAGTTGAGGCATGAGCTTGTCATTGATGACCATAGGACTGGGAAGATCCTTCTCCCTCAAAATCCGAAACTTAGCCATGAATCTATCAATAGCTACTTGCATGTTATGGCACTTCTCTTTAAGTTAAGCATAGGGTTTCTTTTGGAAAGAACCTTCCTAATCTCCAGAATTGCCTTAGTTCTATCTTCTATGTTAAGCTCATGGAGCTCATATTTGTTCTCACTGTTCAGAAAGTGGATGAGTCGATTGACATCCTCTAGTTTATTTCCCAGTTCTTCCTTTACTTTTTGGATAGCTTCAGTAGCTATCTTCACTAATTCTGTCTCCTCAAATATAACTTGACTTGATGGCCAAATATCCCGCGTGGGTTAGATGTTAGCAATTGCTGCGCAGATCCTCAGATCTCGACCTCCGGCCAATCTGGTCTCAACGACGATGAGAATCCGATTAATGGTCTCAGCGGTCAGGTAAGAGGTGGCACGTCCATCAATGATGAGTATCCATTCAGCACTCTCGGCGATATGATAAGAGGTGACCAGGTAAGTTTCTCCAGCGGTATCACTTCTTTTAATTATGCTGGTGATACGAATGTTTTTAAGAATGATAGGAATTATAATATTCGCCATAAGCTTAATGGTATTAATAATGTTATAATCGTTGATGTTAATAATTATAACATAAATGATAGGATTAATAATATTCATAATATGAATAATGGTATTAATAGTGTTATAAATTACAACGATAAGGATATTAACAATTATAACATAAACGATGTTGCAAATGAGATTGATAATAACTATAGCATTATGAATAATGTTGTTAATAATTCTAAGGATAATAAGAGTAATTATAATATTAAAAATAATAACAATAATAAGATTTGCAATAATAATAATATTAATGAAGATAATTATGATAATATTAATATTTATAATATGAATGTATTAACAATGGTAATAATAGGGACTATATTATTAATAAATAAATTAATTTCTTTATTGATAAAGAGAATATTAGCACTACTAACAATGCCAATATGATAATAACGATAGCATTAGAAATATTAATAATTTTAAGGATAATAATAGTAATTTTAATATTAAAAATAATAACATAATAGATTTTCATTAATAATAATATATAATAAAGATAATTATGATAATAATATTTATATTTATATGAATGGTATTAGCAATGGTAATAATAAGGATTATATTAACATTAATAATAAAACTAATTTCTTTATTGATAAGGAGAATACTGACACTACTAACAATGCCAAAATTGATAATAATGATATTAACATTAGTAATAACAATGGGATAGTAAATAAATATGGTTCTAGGATGATAATGAGTAATGATAATAGGTTAACTGGGCTTAACTTACTTGGAGACATTAACTCTAAGTTGAGGAGGAGTGATTCAAAAGGTGTTAAACCTCACCCTTCCTCTCAGAATAATAAGAATAATAATAATAAAGTGGTGAATCTATCTAGCTTTTCTTTTCCTCCTTCTGTTTTTAGGGTTTTAAGCAAAGGTCTAAACTTTGCCTTGGCCCCTAAGAAGATCCCCGTCGATGATATTATCTGTGACGTGGAATTTGGGATTCGGGGTTTCCCTGATAGTATTAAGAATACTATTAGGCAGGATTGTGCTGTTATCCTAAGGAAGGCTAAGCCTCCCAGGGGCAACCTTAGCAGGGATGAATTTGAAGCCCTTAAATCGTTAAATTAGAACAAAGATATTGTTGTTCTGAAAGCTGACAAGGGTGGGGCTGCAGTCATTCTTAATAAGGTAGACTACCGCAATAAAATGCTAGATCATCTTCATAATAGCGGTAGCTATAAGAAGCTTCCCAAAAACCCGTTAAAGAGGATCTCCAAGATTGTTGCCCATGCCATTAAAACCAGTGACTCAGTGAGTCCCCTGCACCATAAACTCATTGAGAGCAATCTTATCACGCCTAGAATCTATGGGCTCCCTAAGATCCATAAGGAAGGAGCTCCCCTTAGACCTATCGTCAACACCATTGGAGGTCCTACCTATCTTCTTGCTAAGTTTCTTGCCTTGAAGCTTAAGCCCTTAGTTGGTCATACTCCGTCCTTTGTTAAAGACTCGACTTCCTTTATTGAGGAGCTCAAGGACATCAAGCTTGACTCTTGTGACATTCTGGTCAGTTTTGATGTTGTTTCCCTCTATACTTGCATCCCTATTAATGAGGCCTTGGACGTGATCTACTGTCTAACTGATCCTGATACCGCTCGGTTAGTTGAGATCTGCCTCACCTCTACCTTTTTCAGTTTTGAAGGAGAGTTCTATGAGCAAACTTATGGGGTTGCCATGGGCTCACCCCTATCCCCGATTGTGGCTAATCTTTTTATGGAGGATTTTGAAAATAAGGCTCTAAACTCAGCCCGTCTCCTACCCAAGCTCTGGAAAAGGTATGTAGATGACACGAATGTCATCTGGCCTCATAGCCAAGAGGAGTTAGATCTCTTCTTCGATCATCTCAATAGTCAAGCCTCGGCTATTAAGTTCACTAAGGAACAAGAAGTCGATGGTTGCCTCCCTTTCCTTGATATTCTTATCTCTAAGAATGAGGATGGTTCCCTCTCCCACCGAGTGTTTCGCAAGAAAACTCATACGGAGCAGTATCTTCATGCTAGTTCCCATCATTTCCCGGCCCAGAAGTTGGGGGTTCTCAACACCCTTGCAACTCGTGCCTTAAGGATCTCTGACAAAAATAGCTTTGATGAGGAAAAGTCCCATCTCCTTAATGTCTTTGTCGAGAATGGTTATAGCAGACACTTGGGACATAAGGCTTTCCTCAAAGCAGCTAAGAATTCGTTTACCAGGAAGGAGCCTAAAGAGCGAATTCCTGGTGTCCATCTTCCATATGTTCAAGGGACCACAAATAAGATTGCGAGGGTTCTTAAGAAGCATAATATTCCCGCAACGTTTAGACCTCTTAACACCATTCGTAAATCCCTAAGATCTGTAAAGGATCCCATCGACCCCAAAGATATGAAAGGGGTTTATATTATTCCTTGTTCTTGTGGAACCCCTATATTGGTGACACTGGTCGCTCCATTAATCAAAGGATTAGTGAGCACGCGGCTAACCTAAAGCATATGAGAACAAAATCTTCCGCGTTAGCAAAACATGTAGGGAAAACCAATCATCATGTCTGCATCGAGGAGGCTAGTGTGATTGCTAGAGTGTCTCAATTCCATCACCGAAAATTTAGGGAAGCCCTTGAAATTGAAAAAAGGCCGATCAATCTGAATAGAGAAGATGGCTGGAAGATTAGTAGTCGCTGGATCCCAGCCCTCTCCTCCTAGTTGTCTGCCTTCTTTCTCTCCCTTTATTTTTGTTTTCTATTAAGTTTGTGCTTTCTATCTATTTATTTATTATTATTAGTTATTTATTTACTTATATATATATATATATATATATATATATTCTTATTTATTTATTTATTATTTTATATATATATATATATATATATTTTAATTTTTATTTATTTATTATTTTTTCCTTATTTATTTTATTTATATATATATATATTATTTATCTATGTTTATTATTTTATCTATTATTAATTTATTATTTATTTTAAACTTTGTGTTTCATTTTTATTATAATTTTTCTAATATTAATTTCATATTAGTTAATTAATTTAAACTATTAATGGTTCTTAATATATTTATTTGTTTTTATTTTATTTTATTTTTGATAATAATAGGAATATTATTATTATTAAATTTCCTTTAGCTTGGTCAAACTAGCCGTTATCATGTCATTTCTAGCTGTTATCTTTTAGCCGTTGAGTCATGGTTTCTCTGCCCTCTCTATATAATGTGCTAAATGAGATCTGCTCTTTCAACTTGTCCCGACGATGAACCACACTGGATGGTTCGAAACGCGTCGACATAAGTTTTTCTATGTGATTTTCGCTGAAGATTCTTAAAAAAAAATTGTTATGGATCACAGAAGTCTAAATTCAATAATCATTGACAAAGTCAATGATATTGGCCCAGAGCATTTCTTTGGTTTGTTCCAGTGGTTTGTATAGTGTTAAATCCTTCTCTAGGATTTTAATTCTCTCACCCATTCTTAGTGCCTTTTGTGTTTCTTCTTTTTGCTGGAGTTGGGCAAGTTTATAATCAATTTCCAGACCTGCTACCTTTTCCTTTAGTCTCTTCATTTCTGTAGCTTGGATAGACATCTCTTCCATGAATTTTACTAATTCTGTCGCTTTCTCTCCTTGTGTACTTGTTGTTGCTGTAGACTTTGCTGTTAGTGCAATGTTGTGGCAGGTGGAGCTGTGGGTGCCAATGATGCTGCAAGTGTGGAAGGAACTGCTGTAGATATTGTGGGAATGATAGTTCTGGAAGTTGTGGCCATGTCACTTTGCTTCGACTGAATTAAGGTGTTCAAATCCTTCTCTGTCTTCTTGAGTTGATCGTTCAATTTTAGGACCAAGTCCATGAGATCTTCATGTCCTTACTCTGCTTCTAGGACTTCCTTTGTTTGGGGGTGATGCAGTTGGGGTATCTTTAGCTGCTTCTTAAGTGAAATGATGTCATCATTTTTCTTTTTAATTAGTTGCTCTGCAGCTTTTACATCTTTGGCATTGTGTCCCAATTCAATCACTAAGTCCTCTAAGAACTTGATTCTATTATCCTTGGCCTGTGAGGAGGCCTTCTCCAACTGAAATTGGGTTGTTTTATTGTTTAGGGAGTTCTATAATTGGTCGGAAACAATGGCCTTCACTATTAATGTGGAGTATATCATCTCCCTTGTTTGCTTGTGCAGTTCAATTTGGTCAATGGGATGAATATCCCTTGCCAGTACTTCAAAGTCCACCTTTTTGAAATCTGATGCTGCTATTCGTTGTTGAGTGGTTGGCTTGATAAATGTCATCTGCATTTTCCCCTTTGATATCAAAGGCTGACATTAGCCTTGTTTGATTGGTGGTGGTCATTTTCAGATACTGGGCATATGTTTGGGCTTTAAGCCTCTCATTTCTAGCTTTGATCTCTTTGTATCTTTCCTTTATGTCTTTATCTTTATCTGCGGACATTCTAAAGGAGGATACCTCAACATTTTGCTACCTCATCAATATCTGAGTTTGCGATGTGGAGGGCTCCTACATACTTCTAGATGGAGTGGTGGGCTTGCTTCTTTCAACCTCTATGTTGGTGATCTCAGTGGAGTCATCAGTGAACTCTTGCTCAGAGGCTGGATTGGGATTTTTCCTTTTGTTTGACTCTTGCTGTACATTAGAAGTAGGCATTCCTAAAGTGGAAGCCCCTTCTCTGTTCCTTTTTGGGACCTTCTCCTCATTTTGAGGAGTTTGCATGACTGGATGGGCACTTGAAGTAGTTGCTAGTTTTTCTGATGGTTATGGCCTATCTGATTGTTCTGGCACATGCAGAAAAGAATCCTCATCAAGTTGTTTTTCCAGATTTATTAATGTGTTTCCCGCAACAACTTCAGTATTATCCCTGTCCTCTAAAGTGTTTTCCACCCGATGGATATAGGGAGCCATCTTGTTTTTCTACCTTCTTTTGTAGATGAAATCCAAGTGATCATATTTCCATATGAAGCTTTGTTTTAATTTTAGTCTTTGAAGGATCAGGTCTACCTCCTTTCCAGCTTCTTTGCTATTACAAATAAAGGGAACCAATTGGTCTTTGATCTTGCTCCGGGTTTTCTTTTTGGCTTTAACAAAGTTTACCTCATCTGAATCTATTATCTGCCTGTAGTACTCCAGGGAAAATAACCTCATTGGGATATATTTAGGTAGTTTGTATGGGGCCAGTTCGCAGCCATAAATCTTGATCTCAGTGTGGTTTTGGTACAAGTACCAATCTCTCACCTGATGATTGATGTTTAGATGGATAACTCTCCTTATCTCAGGACTGATTCTTGGTGGAGGGGTTCCACTGAGCATGGTCATAACAGGGTGGACAAAGGAATCTATGAATTCATTATATGGATAGGGGGAGGGATGTTGATGAATCAATGGGGTCCAGAAGATAACTGATCTTGGTTGACCCTTGGTGTCAAATTCTCGCAAGGTAAGTGGGAATTTGTCTGACTGGTAATATAGGAAAAGGTGATACAAGACCAAGGAGTATTTGAAGACTCTCTCATTACTCATTCTAAGGAACTGTTCATGCATTCTGTTAGCTATGAACTAAGCATAGTCATATATGACAGCAGGAGGCTGTCCTGGAGTGTATATGGACAGGAAGGCTAAAATAATCTCATCAATATATTCACTGGTGGTATAACCCAGGACACTAGATATCATATCCACAATACTTCTACCCCAAGGAGAAAATAAAGCTGCTATATATGGAGGGTGGGTCTTTGGGGGTATACTTCTCTTCTACGATGAAGGTTTGGATTAATTGGGGCAATCTTGCAAGGCTGAGTTTGGGATATAAGTCCAACAAGTCTCCAATGGAGAGGGGATTCAAGTTTTGGCCAAGCTGGAGTTGTAGCATATTATTTATAGATTCAACAGTGATAGTGAAAAGTATGCCCTGGTTGGGTAACATGACTGCTCTTTGACTAGGGACATAGCTGGCATGGCAATAACGTACAATTTCTGGGAAAATGTGGACTCTAGGGCACTAGTACTTAGGCAAATTGGACTCCCACAAATCAATTTCGTCAACCTGGTTCAAGTATGTATCCCTACTTTGGTAGTGTACTTTGAACGGGGATTCATGGACAGAGGTGTCCTTTATCTAGAAATCCCTATCAGCGAGGGGCAGGTGGTCCAAGTCTAAATGGGGTGTAGAGATGGGTCTCACATCCATGGCGATTGGGGCATCCATTCTCAATTCTTGTGGATTTGAGAATGGGGGAAGTAATTTGCAGTGTTTTTAGGGCAATGGTGGTTTAGCACAGAGTAGGCTTGGGTTCTTTGAGTTCATTTAATTAATTTTTATCTTTAACTAAGAACACTCAATCACTGTTTTTTTTTGAAATTAACAGGGTTTTTCGGTGGACTGTGGCTTAAATACCTGGAAATGAGGTGAAAATGGCTATGAACAGGACGATAGGTGACTACAAATGGTTGAAGGGGTTCTGTACAGGCTGCAAGGTTGTCTGGGCAGTGTGCGACGTCTTTAGAGTGTAATTAGATGTGGGTTGACGGCTTCGACATTCGCATGTGGCGTGCATGCAAATAGAGGTTTATAGGTAAAATTCTAGTGAAAACAAATGATTTGGAGCTTTTTTGGCTTTATGCACAAAAATCAATTTTGGCGGGTACGAGGTGAACAGTCACTATTTTATCGTGTAGTGGGTGGGCAGTAAATGGTTTCTATCGCACCACTTTTGGGCGCTCGGTGGTATTGGGGAGAGGCCGCCCGATTCCACTTATTGAATGGCACGTACCATCGGGGGCCATGCAGAAAACCACCTTTTCGGGTGGGTATCGTTTGACGGATGGGTTGACTTGATATGGATAAGGGCCGTCAGATGTGGAGGGAAGCGATCGCACGGTGATCGGGCGAGGAAGATGCACAAAGGCTAGTGGGGAGCCCGGCGGGCCCTTAAGTGCAGCGGTATTAGGGTTAATGATGGATTAAGGTGGGATTAAGCCATCAGGGTGATTAACAGAGGGTTTAAATGGAGTTCAGCCTAACGTAATCACAGATCGATTAGTTAGTGGGTTGACTATATATTATAGTTTATATTTAAACTAAGGTGTAGGGTTACTTAATATATAGGAGTTAAATATATACGAGGAAATGGGTTTTAATGGGAATTAATATATAAATTAGTAATTAATATGAAAAGATGAGCGGAAAAGGGAAAAATCAATAAGAAAATATTCTTTTTGTGAACTTGATGTTTTTCACATATTAACATTTAATACTTAGGGTAATGTGTTTTTGTGGGTTTTTTTTGGGAAAAAAGGGGTTTTTTATGGGGGTGAATTTATAATGAGGGGGAATCTAGTACTTGTTGTCCCTAAGTCATTAAGTCGAGGGTCCGGTCCCTCTAGAAGTCAAAGAAATGTTCTGAGTCTATTTGACTTAAAGGATTTAAGTACTTAGAATTTATTTATGGTAAATTACTAAAGTAAATGGGTGAAATGAATGGGGGAAGTTAATTAATTGACTTTGAAATCCATTTTCTCGTTCATTCATATCTAAAACTTTTATGATGAGAATGATAAATATGCTTTTTGTCTAACCAATCATCATACTTTTGCAACCTTTCTTCTACTTACCCATCTACTCATCTTACCATTTTTTCTTTTCTTTATTAGGGTGCATTTGAATTAGCAAACCCTCATCAAATATTTTTCTGTTCTTTACAATAGTAAACTAATTAAATCTAACTTTATTACATTCAAGGGCTCAGATTAAACAATTGAGATTCTTTTATTTACTCTACTTATCTAATTATTTGTTCAGGTTACACTGTTTGGCTAGATTTTTATTTTTTATCTATAGACATGAAATTGAAAACATGAAATAGCCAAGTTTAAACATTTTGACTATCATGGGTTGTGGCAATAATAACAAGATGCACACAATCATTATTATGCATAAAAAGTAAATAGGAGTGGCATTTTGGCTTGCTCACTTTCATGGTATTTTTTCTTTTCTCGGGGTTCATATTTTTAATCTTTTTTGACATTTTTGTTTTTTTTGTCCTTTGATTATTCTTTTAGGACATACCCTTTTTGCATTTTTTAATTTTTGAATATGGAAAACATTTGCAAAAACAAACGTATGTACAATATTACAAGGTTTAATCTCAGTCATTCAAAATTATGACTCCTATTGGTATAGGAACTTAATAATCACCATGAAGGATGCCAAGAGGAATTGTTGTACTTGCCATAGGTTCGATGCAGTGAGGAAGGAAAGGTAATGGGGTAAGAAAGGCATGGGAGAGAATGAGATTCAGGGAAGGGGGGGAAGAATGGAGAAGAATGGAAGCAAGGGAAAGGGGGGAAGAATAAAGGAAGGGGTAAAGGGGAATAGGGAAAAACAAAAATATGCTATGGGTTGCAAATGACAAGGGGGAGAGGAGATATAGAAAAATAAGGATTGGAGATTCATAAATACTTAGGAGACATAAACAAATCCAATTGTTCTAAAATTATGGAGTAATATTTCTTCTAACTGACAAGCCCTATTAGCATAATGATCTCGTTTCGAATTTTGGGAACAAAGGATATGGTATACAATCACAGAGGAAAATACCTTCATTATGCTTTTGATTCTATGGAGCAAGACAACTAACGCATTATCTTTTGGAGGGATATCTTGATTGATATGTCAGATAGTGAGGAAGGAGTCCCCCAATATGATGATTTTTGAATCCTTTTTGCGACAGCTAGTGTCAAGTCCATTAAAGACCATACATTTATGCTTGGTTATTAGATTTTTTCCTTAATCCCCACAAGAAATTATCCACAATTAGTTCTTCGGGTTTGATGAGAATCCCTACCCCTCTTGTTACCCTTGGGTTTCTCTTAGAAGTCCCATCAAATTGAAGGATCCATGACTGAGTTTTTCTTCGTGTTGCTACTGCTACAAAACCCTCCAAAATTTCACTACATTCAAAATTTGGAGCTTACTTCACTATTGCATCTAGTGTTGCCATGGTCTTTGAGTGTCGTTTCAAGTCATTCTATATGTTTCAAGTGTTCTTGGTCATCCTTATGTGTTGTCACATTGATTAAAACATATTTAGTGTATTTCGTGGTCGTAACACCTTTGTTGTTGTAAAACGATACTTTTTGGTCACAATCGCACACACTTTGTTTGTTGTACTTGGGGAATGCATGTAAAGTGGTGTTTTGATGTCTATTTATCATTGTTCAAGCTTTTCTAAGTTTTATTGATGAGTTGTTATGTGTCGCACATGATTTTATGTCTAAAGTCATTGTATTCGCCCCTTGTTCTATCTTTTAGACTTAGACAAATTTTGGTTGCAAAGTGAACCCATTAAGGCAAGAAGCGCATGAATGCACTCTTAAGCCTTGATTGAGAATCTTTCGTTGTTAGGAAGTGTGACATGCCCTCCAAGAGCCCATAGCGCACTCCTAAAGCATCTTTCCCCTTCCTTGTTTTGAACTGTGCCCTTGAAGAATGAAGTCTTCCTTTGAGCGCACTTCTTCGACTCAAAGGACTTCCCCCTCCTTGAGCACACCATGAAGACCCAAAGCTTAACCCCTTCAACCTCCAGTGATGTGCGTTGTGCCCTCCTTGACCCTTTTGAGCACATGAGCGCACTTTGAAGCCCTAAAGCCTCATAATTCATCCTTCGACACCGTGCCCTGCACCCTCCTTTGCCTTCTTGAGTGCATGATCGCACACTAAAGCCCCTTCATCCTTTAGCTATGCACCATGCACCCTCCTTGTCTCCCTTGAGCGCACAATGCACTTGGGAATCCTGAAGCCTCATCCTTTGTCCTTCGGACATGCGCCTTGCGCCCTCCCTTGAGTGCCTCTCTCTCTTGAGCGCATGAACGCATCCCGAAGCCTTGAAGCTTCTTCCATTCATCCATTCTACCTTTCGAAATGTTCCCTTGTGCTTAGAAGCTCTCGTTTCTCCCCCCAAGTGCACTCTTAGGATTTGAACATAAAATTTGCATGAAACATGTTAGAATAGGAGATTTCTCAAGTTGATTGTTGCGTGCCATGAGTGATTGTAGCTAGTATTTTAGGAACAACATGGAAGGCACGTATAAAGAAGATCGGGCAAAGAAGGCAAACAAATGAAGTATTAAAGAACAAATAACACATTGAATTCTTGATGATTGAAGCATCCTTGCGACTCCATAATATTAATGATCTTGTGGAGGCTGAAGACATAATCGATTGGAATACATGAGTGGAAACAGTGTCATCATTGAAGAAAGTCCATGTCATCAGTCACTACAAGTCCAATTCATAAATAGTAGTGACTCATCATGTCTTTATCACATGATGATGTGGAAATTATGAGTTAATCATGTAATCATTGTAAAAACAAAGAAGTTGAAGTCCAAGAGTCATGTATGGAAAAAAGGGTCATGTATAGAAGTCCAAAAGACATGTAATACCAAGAGTCATATGTAATTCCAAAATTCATTTGGAAGTCCAAAGGTCATTAGATGTTGGAAAGTCAAGAGTCATGAGGATATGAATGGTCATGCCTCAAGTTATAAAATGATCCTCATTACTCTTGTAAAATACTTTAAACTTGACTTCTCCCACAAGGAATTATATAGATAGAGTTAGTGCTTTTGGGGAGCAAGTAGTGGTTCTAACACTCCACTGTTAGAGTTAGTGATGTTCATTGTGCTTATGTATCTTGAAACTTTTTCTTAATACTTGAAGCATTTTGGCTAGCACATTTCCATCCATGGATTGTGGATGTTTTAAGATTACTCTTTGCATATTTTTGATTCATGTATGCTTTCACATGATTAGAAGTAATTGAACTATTTAAGTGACTTTGGTGTTTAACTTGTTGGAAATGTGTTGTAAAGATTGTAACGATCGTCACATCTATGTGAACTACTTCGCTTAATGTTAGACAAATCTTTCTCATATCTGTGTGTGTCTCCATTAGATCAATATTATTACGTCTCTTTTAGAGGCTCACTTTATTCCCCCTCTGCAGTGAAAGAACCTTGATACATTTATAATTGAACTTTTACAAGGAACTCTCTTGCTCATTCAAAAGAATGTGAGCTTCTCTCTCGTGTCAATTGCTTAAGCCATGGCATATCTACGGATGTTAGAGGTATGGTAAGATGATGTTGCTTGTAGGATTTTCCCTTTGGCATTAGAAGATAGAGCAACAACATGGTACCATATGCCTGTTAATTCAATCCATGGTTGGAGGGAGTTTAAGAAGTTATTTTTAGAGAAATTCGCCAATGACAAGACTCCTGCTATGTTATTAAAAGAGTTCAGAAACAGTAAGATGGGCGAAAATGATAAGGTAAAATATTTCAATCAAAAGTTCAACCACATATTGAACAAGTTTCCCCTGGGCACACAACCTCACAATTCAATCACTATTGATTATTATACAACTGCCTTGCCCACAAAAAATCCTCTTTTATTAAACAAGTTGCAAAGGAAACATTGGCTCTAAACTTTATAGAAGCAACTGTCGTGAAAAAATAATTACGTTCTATTGGAGTTATTAGTCACGATGATGAATCTAAAGAATCCAATGAGACTAGCAAGAAGTCTCAACCTTCTTCGAGTAAAGCCAAAGAAAATGATTCTGCAGATATTGAAAGCTCGAACATGACATTAAAGACACTCACCAACGAAGTTTCATAATTAAAGAGAAGGCCAAGCGAGACTTCTACTAGTAGAAAACCCCCTAAGTATTTTCCATTCAGAATGAATAACAACAACAACAACAATCAACCAAATAAATCTGCCCGGAGTTCGAATGTTGTGTTGAATATAGAAAGCATATGCATGGATAACTATTGTTCTTTCCACCAGGAATGGCATTAAGAGAAAACATGCCCACAATGGAACCACAACATGAATGCTTTGGCCACACATATTGTTGATACTTTACTAGCAAATGAGCAGTTTGAGCAAGCAAAAGAAACAGATGAACCTGTGGTGGCTGAAGAAAGTACAAGTATTGGACATGCAATTAATACTTTTGATTGTATTCTCAATGTTGACAAGAAGAGTGCTGAAACACCACTGCAGAGTGAAGCCCTTCCTTAGAAACATAATAGTTAATATAACTTGAGGAGCCAAGGGCCTATTTTTGAATAGGAGGTGACCAAACAAAAATTGAAGGAGAAATTGTTAAGGATCTCACCATCGACTAATCCTACTTAGAATGTGCAAAGTAAGTTTAGGAATGCTACTGCTTCTAAGAATACTCCGTCCAGCAACAAAAGTAAGTCTATCACTCCAGAAGTGTGAAATAAAGCCACTCCTCCAGACACTTTAACATTGCTTGCTAAAACTAAAGCAAGTAATTATAATACTATTGAATATTTGAAGAGAGCTTGCGCGAATATTTCCATCTTTGAGCTCACAAGCAGGTAAATGTGAATTGCTTGTCCAAGCCTTTTCACAACCTTCATCAAGTGTTAAAGTTTCTTCTTCTCAAAAAGTGTCTGGTAAGTCCTCTAGAGCTCTTGAATCTATGGTTAATGCTATCATGTTAGATATTAACACTCTTTTCCCCCCATTTTTGTTAACCTTTGAAAATTTTAATTACAATGTTCATAATTGTTTAGTTGATTCAAGTGCATTTGTGAATGCAATGCCATTATCTGTTGGTAAGAAAATTAATGCTAAATGGGCTAAAATTGATGCACAAATCATTTAGTTGGACATAACTCTGTCTAACCTATTGGTGAAATCAAGAATTTTATTATTCGATTATCCTCTGATCATCGAGTACACCGATGTGTAAAATTGTAATTGTCGACATATTTGAATTCTATGACATACACTTGAGTAGAGATTGGTTTAGTAAGTTACAAGGGTATTTTGCTACAGATTGGTCACATTTATGGCTTCCATAGAAGGGCAGAAAAAAATAGATTCGAGTGGAGTAAATCATACATGAAATACACTATGTATACATGAAATCATAGTGAGTTTGTAGCTTTTGCTGATTTAATCTTTGAAAATTGTTTCTTGGAAACTGATCATGGGTGTTATTAAGCACAATCATCACCCGTCCCACCTGATACACAGTTAGAACTCCTTCCTTGTACTCTCACCGGTGCTAATAAATCTTGTAATATAGATGTGCATAGTAATAATAATAATAGTATAAGAAGCAATTTAGTAGCTAATGATATTTGGACTCTATACTTTGATGGTTCAAAGATGCATGATGGCTTTGGAGCTGGTTAGGTACTCATAGACCCATACAATAAGAAGCACATCCTATCATGTCGTTTGGAGTTCAAGTGCATAAATAATATTTTCGAATATGAAGCACTTATGCTTGGACAAAAGAAAGCCATTGATATGAAGGTGGAGTTGCTTAAGGTAATTGGTGACTCAGAAGTGGTCACTTGTCAGGTACGAGATACTATCTACTATGTTTCACCAAATCTTAGAAACTACTAGCATGAGGTATGAAGATTAATTAATTATTTTAAAGCTTTTAATATTATTTTTATTCCTAGGCTTAGAAATATCTCAACAAATGCATTAGCAAATGCAACAGTTAGAATGTTGTCATTGAGAAATGTTTTTCTATCGAGACTACATATAAACCATCTGTGCCTTATAATGTCACTAATTTTCATGTTGTCAACAATGACCAACAAATACTGTGTTTTATGGCTAATGCAGACGTGTTTAAAGACGTTGCCATTGAGGAAGTTGAACACGACAAGGCTTTGCAGGAGGTATCTGATGCAATGAAAGGAAACACTATGCCGAAAGGTGTGGTTTCCATGGAAAAATTATATGACCTACAAAACCAGTTTAGAGGACCAATCAATACTAAGACTTGGATATCAAATTCATCATCTGAACAAGTCCATTTGGGGACTTAAGAATATCTGAAGTATGTAAACCTCGGTGCATGTTGTTCTCCACAAGAATGACAAGAATTCATTCACTTATTCAAACAATATTGTGATTTGTTTGCATGGACATATGACAACTTAAAGACATATGATACTTGTATCCTACAGCATGTCATTCCCATCAAAAAATGGGTGAAACATTTTCAATAGAAGTTAAGGAAAATCCATCCAACATTATAACCCCCAATTCAAAAGGAATTAAGAAAGCTGATGGATGGTCAAATCATTTTCAAAGTTAGACATTCCACTTGGGTTTTGAATTTGGTCCCAGTCAGAAAGAAGTCAGGTGAGACAAGGTTATGCATCAATTTTCATAATCTCAACTGGGCGTCTGATAAAGGTAATTACCCTATGTCATCCATGGAACAAATTTCCAAACAATATCTGGGTTTGAGATGTTCTCGCTACTAGATGGTTTTTTTTGGTTATAATCAAGAACTAGTAGTAGAACTAGATTTTCTGACAACTACCTTTAGAACCAAGTGGGGAACATTCACCTTTAAGCGTATGCCATTGAGGTTTATCAACGCTGGTGCTACCTTTCAAAGAGCGATGTAAATCACTTTTTGTGGCATGATCAGTCAAAGTGTAGTTTTTTATTTGGATGATGTTACTGTGTTTTCCAAAAGAAGATTAGATCATGCACGTCATTTGAAGCAAATATTTGAGCGGTGTCACAAATATGAGATTTCTCTCAATCCCAAGAAAAACATCTTTGATGTGTCAGAAGGGAATCTCTTAGGGCACATCATTGAAAATAGTGGAATTGAAGTTGTTCCCGAAAGGATCAAACTTATAAGTCAAATCCCGTTCCCGGTGAATAAGAAGGCTATGCAATCTTTCTTAGGGAAGATTAATTTCATGTGAAAGTTCATCTTTGACTATGCTTAAATAGTTAAACCTTTACCAGAGATGATTAAGAAAGATGTGAATTATAAATGGGAAAAAAAGGGAGAAGGATGCTTTTTCTCAAGTTAAAATAAGATATCACTGATGCACTTGCAGTATCCAGTACTAATTATGGCAATAATTTCCTACTTTATACCTTTGTTTCAGATTCGTCTATAGTGGCCGTATCGACTCAAAAGGATGCTAAAGGAAACAAATGGCCTATTTCTTTCATTCTTACAAGGGTTAGAGCTAAATTATCCTGCCATCAACAAACAAACATATGCTGTATATAAGGTAGTCAAATATTTTAGGCCCTATCTTCTTAAAGCTCGTACAATCATATTTGTGCCGCACTCGGTGGTCAGAACACTTTTTGTACAACATGAACTAGGTGAGAAGAGGGCTAATTGGATGACCTGCTTAGACGAATATGATATTGAGTTTAAATAAATTCATACCATCAAGGGTCATGGCCTATGTCAACTTGTAGCCGAAGCAAGATCTTTCAGGGTGGGAATAAGAAAAATAAATGTACAACATTAAACATGTTTTTCTAGATCAAAATGAAAGCGCCATGGTATTCAGACATACAACAATTTCTACAATAAGACACATTTCCCACACATTTATCGAGTAAACAAAAGAAGGAAATTTTCCTTAAATTTCTATCCTACTAGTTTTTTCATGGAGCGATTTTTAAAAAGCACAATAATTGTGTCTTGCTAAGATTCCTTGAGCCTCAAGTTATAAAGAAAGCGCTGAAATATTTACCGACACACTGATAGGTGGTCATTATGCGGGTGATACAAGTGCACATAAAATAATGAGGGTTGGTTATTATTGGCCTAATTTATTCAATGATTCTCATGCTTATGTTTGCAAATACCCAACTTGTCAAAGATGTGCTGGTTGGGATTAGAAATCAGTCACCCCACTGCTACCAGTAACATTCGAGGAACCATTCCAATAGTGGGGAATAGATGTTATCAAAGAAATATTTCCACATTCGTCAAAGCTGTGTTGATATATTTTAACAACGAAAATTATTTTACTCAGTGGACAGAAGCAGTTCCCTTAAGATAAGTAAACGACCAGGAAGTCATCCACTTTTTGAAGCAAAATATTATAACTAGTTTGGCATTCCAATATCTCGTCTTTGATAATGCGACTTATTTTTCTTCATTGAAACTTTATGAATTTGCATAAGAAAATGGTATTGTGTCAAAGCATGCATCTAACTATTACCTATAGGGAAATGATTTAGCTGAATCGACAAATAATTTTTTTATCCGCATAATCAAGAAAACCATTTTCTCTGAGAAAAGGAACTGGCACAATGCTTTGAAAAATTCATTATTTGCTGATTGTGTAACTCCTAAGCCTTCCCTCAAAACCTTGCCATACTTTTTGGTTTATGGTAAAGAATCTATCTTGCCCCAAAACATATATCTCCCAACCTTGCAACTCTCCCAAGAGTCCCAAGGTAGATGTTACTTTCTAGTTTGTGGTAAATAATCTACCTTGCCCCAAAACTTATATCTCCGAGCCTTGCAAATCTCCCAAGAGTCCCAAGGTAGACATTGTCTTCTGGTTCAGAGCAAGATAGATACTTTGCTCAAACTTGAGGAAGAAAGAATCAAAGGTAAGGAGATATTTCTTGTCCATCAAAACCGTGTTAAGCATTGGTTCGACAAGAAATCCAGTGGGACTAAGAGTTTCGATGTGGACGACTTAGTATTGAAGTGGGACAAAACCCATGAAGAGAAAGGAAAGCACATGAAGTTCCAACCCCCATGGATTGGCCCATTCACCATCGAGGAGAAGCTCGGTCATAATACCTTGAAGCTGAAATCCTTAGATGGGAGGATTGACCCCCTTCCCATAAATGGACGATATTGAAGCACCATTGTCAATAACAACTCTAAGCTGTGTTTCATGTACAATTTTTTTTTTTCATGAGTGCCAGTAATATGTGTGTCGTGTCAAGTTGGGTCCTATCTTTCTTTCTATTTTTGTTGTACATAAATAAGACCTTGTGTGAAAAGTGCATGGCCCAGAAAGAATTTATAATGGAATAAAAAAGAAAATGTGACAACCACAATGCTTGGATTTCTATTTGTTCTTCTTCTTTGTTTGGTAAGATGCCATAGGTTGAGTTAACTATGGATGGAAAATACGATACATTCAAAAAGAAAACCTTGAGGGAACTTGTTAGATCCGTAACTATGCTAGTATCCAAACTACTCAAATTGGTATGAATCTACTTGTGTGTTACATGCTTACCCAATCTAGTAGAGAATAAATAAAAGGAAAATATAAAGTGAGCAAACTAATATCAAAGGTTCTAAAAATACTTCTATGAAGGAGAAACCTGCGCTATTCTCAATAAGTTAGGATCCCACTTCTACCCATTGAAAATAATAAGTGTCGAAGCACAGTCCTATTAAATTTATTTAAAAAAGGGTGAAAGAAAAGAAAGTTTTCTTGCGGAAGGAGGTGAAGCAAGTGACTTCGTCAGGTACTATATAGGCTTGCTAGAAATGAAGAAATGTTTGTGCTGCGAAGTGACTCTGCCACGGTACTGTCTAGGCCTGTTGGCAGCATAGTAATGCTAGAGATGAAAACTCATACTCTGAATATCATAAACTCTTCGCGCATACTACCCTTTCCTGTATGGAAACAATTGTGATATGGAATATCTTTTGTGTGATGAACCAAGTGAAAGAAAGTGACCCTGCCTTCTTAAAGGTATGGCCCTTGAAGTGAAAATCCATTCCTTAAGAGAGAAGCTAAAGCTCGCCTAGTGTGTTGCCAAGTGTTGTCGCTGCTACAACACCCTCTAAAATTTCACTACATTCAAATTTCAAAGCCTACTTCACCGTTGCATGTAGTGTTGCCTTGGTCATTGAGTGTTGTTTCAAGTGTTCTTAATCATCCCTATGCATCATCGCATTGATTAGAACATCTTTAGTGTTTTTGATGGTCGTAACACCTTTGTTGTTGTAAAACGACACTTTTTGGTCGCAGTCACACACGCTTTGTTTGTTGTACTTGGGGAATGTATGTAAAGTGGTGTTTTGATGTATATTTATTGTTGTTCAAGTTTGTCTAAGTTTTTTTGATGATTTGGTATGTGTCACAATTTTATGTCTAAACTCATTATGTTTGCCCCTTGTTCTATCTTCCAGATTTAGACAAATTTTGGTTGCAAAGTGAACCCCTTAAGGAAAGGAGTGCATGAGAAAACTCTTAAGCCTTGATTGAGAATATTTCATTGTTCAGAAGTGCACCCTACACCCTCCAATAGTGCACAATGCACTCCTAAAGCATCTTTTCCCTTCCTTGTTATGAAATGCACCCTTGAAGAACCAAGTCTTCCTTTGAGTGCAATTCTGTGACTCAAAAGACTGCGCCCTCGAGTGCATAAGTGCACCTCAAACACCTGAAGCTTAACCCCTTCAGCCTTCTGCAAGGCACTCTCCGCCCTCCTTGACCCATTTGAATGCATGAGCCCATTTTGAAGCCTTGAAGCCTCATCTGTCGTCCTTCAACACTATGCCCTCCTTTTCCATCTTGAGCGCATGAGTGCACCTTGAAGCCCCTTCAGCCAACTCTGTGCCATGCACCCTCCTTGTCTCCCTTGAGCGCAAAATGCACTTGGGAAGCCCAAAGCCTCATCCTTCATCCTTCGGACATGCGCCCTGTACCCTCCCTTGAATGCATCTCTCTCTTGAGCACATGAGCGCATCCCAAAGCCTTGAAGCTTCTTCCCTTCAACCCTTAAGCCTTTTGAAGTGCGTCCTTGCACCCAAAAGCTCTCATTTCTCCCCCCAAGTGCACTCTTAGGATATGAACATAAAATATGCGTGAAGCATGTTAGAATAAGAGATTTTGTAGGCTGATGGTTGCTTGCCATGAGTGATTGTAGTTACAGGTATTTTAGGAACAACATGGAAAACATGTATAAATAAGATTGGGAAAAGAAGGTGGACAAAGGAAGCATTAAAGAACAAAGAACACATTGAAGTGTTGATGATAAAAGCACCCTGAAGACTCCATAAGATCAAAGACGTTGTGGAGGGTGAAGACATCAATAATCAGAAGACATAAGTAACAACTATGTCACCATTGAAGAAAGTCCATGTCATCAGTGACTAGAAGTCCAAGTCATCAATAATAGTGACTTGTCATGTCCTTATCACATTATGATTTGGAAATTATGATATATTTATCTAATCATTGTAAAAACAAAGAAGTCAAATTCCAGGACTCATGTATGGAAAAAATAGGCATGTATATAAGTCCAAAAGGCATGTAATACTAAGATTCATATGTAATTCCAAAAGTCATTTGGGAGTCCAAAGGTTCTAGAAGTCCAAAGGTCATTATAAGTTGGAAACTCAAGAGTCATGAGTATATGAATGGTCATGCCTCAAGTTATATAAGGATCCTCATTACTCATGTAAATGAATTTTAACCTTGGCTTCTCCCACAAGGCATTAAAGAGATAGAGATAGTATTTTTGGGGAGCAAGTAGCGGCTCTAATGCTCCATTATTATATTTAGTGATGTTCATTGTACTCATGTATCTTGGAATTTTTTCTTAATACTTGAAGCCTTTTAGCTAACACATTTCCGTGTATGGATTGTGGATGTTTTAAGACTACTCTTTGAATATTTATGATTCATGTTCGTTTTCACATGTACGAAAGTAATTGAACTATTTTGGTTACTTTGGTGGTTAACTTGTTGGAAATGTGCTGTAATCATTGTAACGACCGTCACATCTATGTGAACTACTTCACTTGATGTTAGATGAGTCTTTCTCATATGTGTGTGTGTCTCCATTAAATTAGTACTATTACGTCTCTTTTATAGGCTCATTTTATTCCCCCTTTGCAGTGAAAGAACCTTGATACATCTACAATCGAACATTCACAAGGCACACTCTCTTTCTCATTCAAAAGCACATGTGCACTTCTCTCTAATGCCAACTGCTTAAGCCAAGGAATATATTTAAGTAAATGATAGCTATGTTGTATTCCGGATGGCACTCCTACACCAAACAGTGTGAGGTCTAATTGGGACCTCATATCGGAGAGATCTCTTGTATGTTGGTGGTATCCAACACTATCTACACTCTGCTAGTCTAAAAATTCTTGTGTTGAGAGATGGAACAACCAATCTAGAGGAGGGTTCCATTTTTATCAGAAGGGGGAGGAGTGGTGGGGGAAATCCAGTGAGATATCCATTTGTTCTTGATTTGTCCCAAAGATTAGTTTAGAGAGGGAGGGTTGTACTCAAATAAAAAATAAATATCCTTCTGAGTAGCATCCTTGACTGAGACATATTTGGATTTGAAAATCACATTGCTCCTTGCTAATCATTATGCTGACAAGTTTATTTAGGGAGATCAATCCATGGGTCTTTGATATTTGATTTGGTTCGAAGGGAGCTTGAATATGCTTTGTGCCAGGAAGAAAATAAGTTATGTATGTACAATGCCCACTTGATTCTATAGAACAAAGAGCACATGACTAAACTCCACATTGATACTGTGTAGGGGCACGAGAGAAAAAAGTGAGATATTGATTCCTCTGTAGGTTTTAACCCCGTACAGAAATTACCTGCATACGAATTCTAAATCACAAGAAAATAAAAAATGCAAGAGCATAACCCATAAAACACATATACACAAAGATTTCCCACTGGATCTCAAAACCGAGACTACCAGCTTGATTTTTCATTATGTTCCTTTCAATGTTACAATACATATTTATACATGCCGAAGCATCCAATACCATGGACCGAAAACCATCCTCCACTTTTCACACAGAGAGAAACGTGATGGTCCAAATATTCCTTGTTTTTTAATATTTTCCGCTGTTATATTTTTTTTTGTAACATAAGCCAACAAAAATAATTTACCTTAGGATTTCGTTTGGAGACCATATCTTGTTCCAAATGGAAGATTTCCTTGGAAATTGAGATTGAATATGAGGAGGTTTTAACCGTGTCGCAAAGAGAAGGAAGAGGGTAGCCACCCTATTTTATCTCGATGAGAAAAACTTACATGGGTGCATGCAAATAGCTTACTTACTAATTCTCCTTCCAGGTGGTTGAGCCGGTTTAGAATCATATCAGTCCTCCAACTTTCCCAGGCACCTGAATCATCCCATTATGAGAATTGGCCCAATGTGACTATTCCTTCTTGTAACATATATTCCCGGAGGGGCTGTAAGGATTCATCATTTAATAGGGGTTATCTCCTTAGAGTAGAGTCCTCCCATAGACTTTTACCACTCCCATTACCTAAAATCCTAAAAATATGATCCATAATCAATTTCAAAAAGGAATCCATCAATTTCTAGATTGGAGAGCCTTGAATGTGCACCCTAATTACCTGTTCCCAATTCAACCCCTGCATGTATTTCCATTTTATGACATGCACCCACTAGATATCACGTTGTGACATCAACTTATAAAATACCTTAGCTCCCAGAGACGTATTCACCAAGGATGGATCCCAAATACCCAGGCCTCCATGAATCGTTGGAGCTCTAATATTCTTCCAATTTACCAAATGGAATTTCTTAGTCTTCGTTTTGCCTCCCTCCCATAAGAAATCATGGAGATAAGCCCCTATGTGTTGAGGAAAATCTTTAGGTGCCAGGAGCGTTGAAAATTGATACACCGGAACAGGTGAAATATCAGACTTTACTAACACAAGATGACTTGCCATATTCATCAATTTAGCTCCCCAATTGTCTAATTTTCCTTTGATTTTGTAAAGTATATTTTGCCAAGTTTTGGGGGAGGATTTTTTCAAATAAATTGGGACCCTTAAATATTTGAATTTCATCCATACTGTATGGAATTTATAACCCAAAGCGTCTCCAATTTTCTTTCCTTTAGCCCCTAGTGCATTCGAGATGAAAACTTGGCTTTAAGCGTTATTAGTAAGTCCTCTTGAAGTAGAGAGGAATTTATATAGGGTGGATTTGAAATGCTTAACAATAAGAGCAGAGGCTCCCCTAAGAATAATAATGTCGCCACAAATTGACCATGGTTGATACGTCTGATTCTAGGGGTATATCTTATGCCTGAGATATATAAACAGGACCAATCTTGCTCTAAGAAACAATTGAGTGTCTGTTGTTATGATGTATAAGAACAGGGAAAGAGGATATCCTTTCCTTAAACCCTTGGAAGCTTTAAAGAAGCCTGCCACACTGCGATTAACCAAGGGGGCGATCCAGGGAGAGGAAATACATAATGAAAGCCATTGGATAAACTTTTGATCAAATCCCATTTTCCCCGTGACTTTAAAATAAAGTTGTGCCTCACTTGTTCAAACACGTTTTCCATGTCTAAATTGATTATTATGCCATGATGAACTCTATTCAAACTAGAGTCCACTTCCTCTTGAATTAGGATTATATTGTCTGAGATTTGCATGCCTCGAACAAGCCCTCCTTGATTGGGAGGAATTAGATACAAAAGGAAGCATTTGAGATGTGATGCCAAAAGCTCTGAAATGATTTTGTAGGACACATTGCAAAGGGAGATTGGTCGAAATCTAGAAAAAGAGGAAGGGTTGGTTTCTTTAGGAATTAAGGCTAAAAATGAAGTGTCACTAGGGGAATTTTGAGGTCTAAAACGAGCCTCCTAAGAAAAATGTACAACCAAAATAAAATTTATAAGGACCAATTGGATTAAAGATGATGATTTCAACCATGGGGGATGATTCTGTTGGAAATAATACTGAGAGGGGGGGGGGGGG
>APFE031593528.1:445656-459213 GCA_000404065.3 Pinus taeda
GTACTGGTGCAGTCCTTTACCAGTACGCAGGCTGCAACCTGCAGAGAGCTACAACTCTCTCTCGTTTTCCAGTCTCTCCTGGAAGGGAGCTACAACCCCCTTTTTGGTCTTTTACTTCTTTAAGGACCACGTTTCATAAATTTTCAAACTGGATCCATGAACATCAAATAATCATCAAGTACATGAAAATCACCCAATCTCTTTATACACTGAACCAATGAATTACCCAACTCTTCAGAATGCTGTAATCAGAAAAGAAGTACCAGAAATATAAACCCAGAACTTTGCTGCAGTAGATAAAGGACAATCAACAATAGTTTCAAGATAAGACTGCAACTTCATCAACAGGGGCCTGCGTATATCCGCAACTCTTCTGAGACAGAACTACGCAGATCCACATTGGTTATTCTTCTGCTCTGCGAGCTTTTCTTCAGATCCGCACCTTCACTTCTGACTTTCTGCGTAGACCCGCACTGTACCTTCTTCTGTACTGCGTACCCCGCACTGCGCCTTTGATTGCGCTGCGTACCCACGCACTGCGCCTTTGACTGCGCTGCGTACCCACGCACTGCGCCTTTGACTGCGCTGCGTACCCACGCACTGCACCTTTGAACCGCCTGTGTACTTTTGATTAGGGCCAATTTTTCAGTACACCAATGTGCCACAGTCAGTCAGATCCATAGATTTGTTCATGCGCCCGAGAGATCATGACATGCCAATAGATTCACCTTAAGTTAAGTTATCTCCGTGAATTAGATCTAGCTTTTAAAAACCAATCACCCAAAATTTCAGATCTTAAGATATTCAATTGCCAAAAGTTAAGTTTAGCCAAGTGATCTTCCCTATTTATAGTCAAGCCCTTATTCACACCATGGGACAAAACCATCAATAACCAATACAAGGGATCCAAACCGGGGCTAAAATAGATCCTATACCACGGGCCAAAACCATAGGATCAAGGTCAGCGGGCTAAATACCACGGGCCGAACATAAGAAACCCCACGTGAGCGTGCTTTTTACTGCATGGAAGTGTGTGCACTAGGGTCCGCACCTTCTGTTCGGACAACCTGCGTACATGACCGCAACTTTCTAAACGGCGTACTTGCGGGTCTGCGCCTTTTGAACTGTATACCTGCGAACCTCTTATTTTCATTATTTTGAGATCCTGAACAGACCATTGCCACTTGAGTGAGTTGCCATCAAGTACAACACCTGTATCATAGAGCCATAGAGCCATACCAGAATCATAATGCCAACAGGTTCACCATTTTTGGAGTAAAAAAGTAAAAAGATAAAAAAATAATAAAATAATAAAACTACTTTTTCAACTCGTATTTTCAAATTATATCCCTAAGGTTTTACTCAAATTTCGAGTGGGAGTACTTATTCGATGCAAAATTTAATTCCTCATCCAAGGAGTACCCATGTTACATACTTTTGATGGACCTTGCTACACAAAAAATGAGAAATATGTGAAAAACACAAAATGAGAAATACATGAAAAAATGTGATTGCAATCGTGTTTTTCATGTTTTTCTCATTTTTTGTGTAGCAGGGTCCATATAAAGTATGAAACATGGGTACTCATTGGATGAGGAATCAAATTTTGCATCCAACAAGTGTTTCCACTAGAAATTTGAGTAAACCTATAGGGAGATAGTTGAAAATATGAGTTGAAAAAATAGTTTTTCCTTTTTCCCTGTAAAATTTCATGATGTAATGTAATATTATTTTATTATTTTCACTATTATTTTATAGTTTCCTTAGGAGGCCCATTTTAGACCTCAAAATTCCCCTAATGTAACTTCTCCACAGATGCACATTCGTTTGAGTGAGTACCCAATCGTTCTACAGACGCCAACACTTACCAGATCCCAAAATGAATGAAACAAAGAGGCAAAAAATCCACCAATCCTAGGAGCTTTGTTTGGATGCAGGGAAAAAATAAAAATTTTGATTTCTTTTGCTGATGGAGGGTGAATGAGATGAGAATTTATCCCCTCAGTAATTAAATTTGGGATCAATTCTAGCATATGGGTCACGTCCTCTGGATTGTAGACTCGAATATCTTGGTAGAGATTCTTGTAATAGGTGGTGGCCGCATCCTTAATAGCTTGAAATTCGTGATTCGCTACCCCTAGACTTGGATTTCTGATATGTTGTTCCTTCTTTCTCTGAATTTGTCTTGTTTTTGGAAGTATTTAGTGTTCCGATCCCTTGCCTTAAGCAAAACAGTATGGGACTTAAGCCTCCAAAATTATTCTTCTTGTCTTAACTACTTAATCTAAGACTTAAAGGTTTCAACTTCCTTCTGTAGCTCTTTTTCAGTTATTGGGTCAACTTCCATTTTCTGTTGAATGAGAGCCAATTGATGTTCTGCATCTTAGATGGAGATTTGGTTCCCATTCTTGCCCTTTTTTAATCATTTTTTGATGTCACTTTTTTGTCTTTTTATCTTATTTTACCAAATCACAACTGGGCTCCCCTCCATCCATCCCAACCAGGAAACCTTAAATAGATCAGAAATCCAGGTGAATGAAGCCAAAGGGGAGAGTAATGAAAGGGAATTGGTCCTAAATTTTGTGGGGGCATAAGGGAGAGGTGGATGGGGTGGTGGCCTGACCCACAACAAGGAAGGATGAAGGAAAGGGTAGTAAGGTTGGATCCCAAGGAGTCAGAGATTAAGAACCGATCAAGACGAGTAGTAATATGACCCTGACCAGTCCTTCTATTATTCCAATTATATTTATACCGATATGGATTGATGTCAAAAAGCTTAAGAGAGTGTATTAAATCCTCTATGTGTTCTTGAAAGGGACCTCGAATCAGGGATCCCCCATTTTCTCCTTGTGATTTAGTGTAGTGCTAAAATAACCATCAATGATATAATGCTTGCCAAATTCTATGTCCTTAAGAGCCATAAGTGAACTCCAACAGCCTTGTCTCTCCTGAAAATGAAGTGGCATATACAAATTTATGATGGTACAAACTTACTGCACACTAGGGAATTTGAAGGTGGTTGCAAACTAGTGTGTGTTCTTTGCAACATTCAACAACTGCATTTTGTTTGGATCCCAGATTGTACATAGCACGCCCAATGCCCTGCAAGAATCTACGATCTCTATACTACTTCTGTTCCAAAGCTTGTGCTTCTTTGTCAAAATTTCATGTTCACATAACTTTGTTTCATGTACTAGAATAATTGACGATATTTCCTTGGATATTGGGGTCTTTGTTTCTTCAAGTCGTTTCTCGGAGCCAAGATCCCTACAATTCCATGAGAGGAATATCATCATTTACTTTTGGGGGAGGATGTCCCTTTACCGGGACTTGTCTCGAGGCCTTTTTGAGCGCCTTTATTTCCTAGCTCTCCCAGTTGTCTAGGATTGTGTATTGAAACCATATCTCTTTATCCTTTTCTGTTTTCTCCTTTCTGATTTATTGGTTTGATTTTCAACTTGATCTGTGTATCTTCTTTGCAATCTCCTTCTCTTTTTCTTTATTTGATTTTTCGTCAACAAAGCTATCATTTTTGGTTGATCCTGTAACTTATTTTGATTAAAGGAAGTCCTCTTCATCATCCTCAGAGTGTGTCTTTGAATTACTAGTCAAATCCTTTGGAGATTTTGTCTCTTTTGGCTGAAAAAGTTTCCTGACTCTTCGAAGGGAAAAATCCTGAAACATATAAATATTGAATTTGCAGAGGAAAAATTCCTTGGTTTGAGGATGTTTCTGAGCCGGGTTTTGTATGTTATAATTCTATTACCAATTATGTGATAATTTAAAAATGATATCCACCAACCATGAATCCATATATTTGATATGATTCATGCTACCCCTCTTGATGGCGCTAGTTTCTGCCCCTCAGGGTTGAGAATTTTATCTGAGGTTTGAGGGTTTTATTGTTGTTGGCGATTACCCCTTCATTTACTTTTTGCCTATTTCCATTACTCCATATGTTCACTCTGTTGCTCCTGGGATGCAAACAATTTAGGGCAACCTCGAGCAAAATTCCCATACTCGTGGCACACCTTGTAGTTAAATGGTAACTGGTCTTAATCTACTTCCTAAACATGAGATCAACTATCCATAATAATATTGATATCCATTTGTCATCCCTTGTCCATATACACTTCTACACAAATCATTGCACAACTGAATAAGCCATCCTTAGGTTACGCACAATCAATGTATTTTCCTAGTGCATTGCTGATCAGCCGGAAAGTGGCATCATTCCAACAATGTAAGGGAAGATAGAGAAGTTTAAACCAAACTAGGATAGCCTTGGGGATATCATAGTTCTAGTTGAACTTAGGGTTCCATTGGTCAAGATACAACCCTTGCACTCCCATGAAGTATGGGCCAGTTCAAAAAATAAGATCTCGAACAACTTTATTTTCAAAATAAAATGTAAAATAACTGTTATCACTGAAAGAGGAAACAACTTCACCCTTAATCAACGACTTCTATTTTTTTTGATCCAATCTCTCACTGAGCGAGGAGAGGGCCATAAGCTTATGAAATTCCCTACAAGACCTCGATATGCAAGCTGGAGGGCTCGAATCCTAGCTTGTGGTGCATTGATCTCCACTTTGGTGATGTCATCTAAATTCTTCACAAACCAGGATACTTCTTACTTTTGAAACTTCAGAGTAGAAGCTACCAGGGAATTAAATGCTCAATTTCTCCAGAAAGGGAAGATTTGGGGGCTGCCTCAACCATATATGGTTGTCAGGACATGGAGCAAGACAGTTCAGTGGCTCAACTATAAGGAGGGGGGGGGAGTGGTTGGGGAATAAAAGAGGAATGAATCTGAGGGAAGGGGATGATCAAAACCAGTAGCAACTGACAGAATTCAGGCCCACAGGTCCGAGTGCTGAATCAAAGATAGGAGTGGGAGAATTTTGTACACATAAAATTATTATGCATATATATATATATATATAGGCTATAAGCTTTTTCCAAAAGTAGAAAACAACTATTGACTTTGGTAAGTCACCAACATCTGTGTGTATCAAATCGAATTGACAAGTTGAACTCTGTTACTTATTGACTTACTCCATTAAATAAGTTGCAGTCATCTATATAAGGACTAATTTACTCACATGTTTCTATTTCAATTTATAACTTGTAAACAAAGATAAAAAAATAATTATAAAAATAATTTGAAATTGAAATATAAATTGCAAATGCAATTGAAATTGAAATTGATATATTTTTTTTGGATGAGCTCCATTATATGAATTCTCTTCATTTTCACTTGTAGAGAATTGAATACCACCTATATGTCCCACCCAACCCATGAATCTCTTGTAAGCATGGTCGGGAGCCAATTTAGGTGGACCCTTTATACTCATCTCTACCTTATGATACATTATTACTGGTTCATTTTTTTTTTTGGTTTTCTATTTTTTAATTTACGATGGATGGTTAGAAAACATAAAGTTTTGGATTGTAAAATTTCCAATTTTGGACTTGCATTTTGATTATCAAACATAGACAATTAAAAGTTTAAGATTCTCTCATTGGTTTGATTTCCCAAGTGGTAGATCAGGGCAAATCGAGACTATGAAGCCTGTAATTTTTCTAATAAATTAATATAATTTTAATATCATACTAACAAAATTAATTGACAGAGAATTGATGGTAATTAAATTGAAATTTACATAGAAATATAAATTGAGTTAGAAAGATGAATTGAAGCTGAAATTGAAATTGACATTGAATTGGAATTGGAAATCAATTATATAAGGAAGAAGTTAACAAGTAGACAAAGAGCACACATGGCACAAGTGGTCATAAAAAACTAGGTTTGTGCAATAATATATGAGTTTTCTGATCATTGGAAAAATCTTATCTGACAAGTTGAGTTTTATTAGTTATTAATTTACTCCTTTAAATAAATTGTGGTCATCTATATAAGGAGTAATTTACATGCTTACATGTTTCTATTTCAATTTGTAATGTGTAAATGAAAAGATATAATTCTAAATATAAATTGAAATTGAGATAGATTTGGAATTGGAATTGATATAGAAATTTAAATTGAAATAGACAAGGGAACCAAAATTGAAATTGAAATTGACAGTGAATAGAAATTAAAATTGACATTTACATTGAAATCAATTATATAAGGTGTAGTGCTCTACTATAATTGACTTGGACATTGATAGCCTTTTACTTCTGAGACAATAATATGACATGCATTTTATTCTCTGAGGAAATCATATTTGATGATCCATATATTATTATTATTGCATGTGATGATTTGTGATGTGTTTATTTCAAATTTCAGTGTATATTATATCAAAATTTATGATGTTGTACTTATTTATGGTTCCTATGTCAACTATTATGCACATATATTTTGATGATTTATCTTTGTGATCATGTGTTATTGACAATTTTTTGAGTGTGGTGGGAAAACACATTTCATGCATAGGTGTGTGGTGAGGCAGCGATTCTAGTTTGCATATTTACTATACTTTTTTTCTCCAAGAAAGAAAACCATGTATGCTATTTATAGTCAAACTAAAACACATTCACTGTACATGCCATTTCATTCCAATGGATTAGAGGCCCAAAACAATATAGTTTAGTATTATGAACCATTATGATTACATATGCAAAGTACATCATCTACTGTCGTATATAAAGGTTTTTTTATGAGAGGAATGTTTTTATATAGAAGGAATATAAGGTTTTATATATTAAAGAAGAAAATGTTTTCAAATAAAGTGTTTTTTTCAAAAATATTAAAAAAAGAGTATTTTATTAACAAGAAAGTTGAGCGCTTTACAAAGTTTGTCAGTCTTCAAAAATGTTTTGGTGCTTTGTGAGGTATGACAGTGTTTTTCGGGTGAAAATTGTGCCTTACGAGGGCACATATTGAAAATCATATTTTTTTCGGGGGCAATATGGAAGATAGCCTTATGCATTTAGGACAACATCTAAAAGAAAGAGGAAAGACAACAATCACGGGCCGAAAAGCGCCACTGAACAAGATTAAGAAAAGGAATAAGAAAGAAGAGGTAAAGATTGTTGCCATGTTTAGTTAGGGCCAGGTCGCAGTCAAGGAACTAAAAAGTCTAGCAGAAGACAAAGAATAAATCAAGGGTGATTGGTGTATCTTTGATTTTATATCACCTCCTATGTTTATTGGTAAATATTTTGATCATTGGGTTATCAAAATTTTTCTTCGACCTAAAGAGGTAATTGAGTACGAGTTTAATAACCCATATGATGAAGTATGTGATGCTTTAACATTGGATTTTATAAGACGGGGATTGGATGAGAAGTTTTTGCGCAAGGTAGCAAAAGCTACAACTTCCAAGGAAACCTGGAAAATCTTGGAAAAAGAATTTGGTGCAAGGGGGAGTGACATGCAACAACAGGTTATGTTACAAGAAGAGAAGCCAACTGCAGATCTGAAAGTAGATGAGAAAGGCTTTGAGAGGAAAACATAGCTTGGAGAATCTCACTCAAAAGTGGATGATGGTTGTGAAAACTATAAAAGTGAAACCCAGAACGAAGACATGCATATGGGTGAAGAAGATGTAGCAAAGATTGCAGAGAGAGAAGTTGAAGCCTTTGTGTGTGAAAAAGAGAAAGATCATATAAATGCTCAGGACTCCATTGTAACGTGGATGGAGCAGATGATACTGAATCGCACTGTGACAAAACACATGAAGATGATGACTGCAAAGTGAGATGTGCATTGGCAAATCTAGCCGCAACTGATGAATTTGGTGAAGTTGAAATTGTTAATGAGCACATGCATGCTTGGATATCACACCATAGGGTGGATGAACATTACGTTGATGATATGTGTGGTTTCTTTTTTGACACATGGATTGATTGTGGCAATATGGTAAGTGCCATGTTTGATGAAGAATTGAAGGTTGAAGCTGCCACTATAGCCGCAAGTTATGAAGTATTTAGAATTACTCATGAAGTAGTGTGTGAACAAGCAACAACTGAGTTTGGCATAAATAAAGCTGTCAATAGAGCATTAAGTGGTTTGGTGGATCCAACAATTGGAATTGTTTATGTTAAATTTGATGAAGAACCATTAACTAGTGATGAGTGGTTGCACATGATGCAACAAAAAAAACATATTGATATGTTGTTATTTGGTGAGATAAACCCACCTGTGATTGGAAGCCAAGTGGAAGACAACATGTTTGCAATATTAGAGGTTAGTAAGAGGGAAGAAAATGAAATTTATAATGCAATGACAAAACAAAAGAAGGCAGAGAAGGAGGAGGTAGAGAAATAATCTCTCACTAAAGAACATAACAAAGATGTTTTTAGCATTGTTTTTGAATATGCAGATGTTCAGATTAGCACGGGAGTTTGTGATCCAGAGTTATACAAGAATGCAACATAATACAGATACAAACATAAACACTGAGATGCAACAAAAATAAAACTTCATTTCATTAATATCAAAGAACTGAAATATGTTTACATACAAAATGAAAATAAACTACCTTGGGCGATCATAGCTTATCTCTGAGAAGAGATGTGGAAAATACATGCCTTTGAACTATGTTACAATGAGGCTCGTGACCTTTTTATCATCGAGAAATAATGAGAAACCATAAACATCCAAAACCTAAACCTAGGAGATAAAGCACCAAAATATTATGGGCCACGTTGGGGTAAGTTGGAACGTCAACATCCGGGGGTTGTAAATTTTGGCATAAAATCTTTTTTGGCTATCATAATACCTCGTTCCAAAGATCTCAAAGAGAAGGCAAAGAAAAACAAATTAAATATCATGGCACTTTTCCAATCTTTCCGTTTTCCCTAAAAATTCCTTTTAGTCCCTCAAAATGGCTCTAGAAGTTTAGGACACGAAAACTGCCAAAAATAGTAAGTTATTCTACAATTAAGGAAACCGAAAAGAAACCATGTTGGGGATCCAATTGGAATAGGTGAGTGGCCACCAGTATACACCTAGATCAATCCTCGCCCCTTAGGAAGCAATGGTCTCCATTGCATTGAGTTCCTCCATGAGATAGGAACAAATTTGCTGAACTTTGTCCCTGGTGAGCCCTTTGCCTTGGTGCAGGAGTTGGGCAACTTTGACAACCTGATATAATTGGATATTCTGCTAGTGGGTGTTCCTTATCTATGTGTCCATGATCTAATCAGTTGTGGCCTCTTCCATGTAGTATGGGTTTAGTTATGTTGGTGTGAGCTGTTCTACAATGTATGATGTGCTTAGTAATGGTGGAAAATATGGTCGAAGGCTGTCCACATTGAATACTAGGTGCATGCCAAGTAATGGGGGAATGCTGAGCTCAAAAACATTGCCTCTTACAGCTTTAGTGATGGTGTAAGAACCATATCAGAGCAAGCAAATCTTGCAGTGGGTCCCAATGATACACTTCTGCAAATGTAACCAAACTTTGTCGCCCACCTAGAACCTGTGTGGTACCCGATGGTGATCATGACGCTGCTTGTACTTAGCATTGGATCTGTCCAATTTTTTATGGACCCACTGGAGGATGCACTAAATGTGCTCAATGAAGTTGTTAGCCGTGTCATCTTTGTCTTAGACATGAACTGAATCTACTGGAGTAGCTACAAATGGTATGGCCACATCAATGGAACATAGTGGCTGGAATCCCAATCGTACCTGAAAGGGGATGTGGCCAGTTGAGATATGGAGAGATCTATTGTAACTGTGTTGGACATAAGGGATACTTTCATGCCATGTTGGTGGATGCTTCGAGTTGTACATGCAAAAATGTGCATGATCATCTTGTTGACGACTTCCGTTTGGCCATCAGTTTGGGGGTGGAAGGTCGTGGAATTAGTGAGCTTGGTATCCAACATCAACCAAAGGCTTGACCAAAATGTACTCAGGGATAGCACCTGCTATCCTGATCTAATATAATGGATTGTGGGATCCAAAAGTGTACTCACACTCACTTAAAGAAGAGGTTAGTAGTGGCTATTGCTGTGATACTTTTATTGCAGCTACCAAAATGGCCATCTTAGAGAACCTATCGACGACTACGAAAACATAGTCATTGTCATGCTTAGTAGAAGGAAGGCCCGACATGTAATCCATGGAGACGGATTCCCAAGGATGATTAAAAATAGGTAGAAGAGTATATAGGCCTTGCTTCTTGATGGTCGGTTTGGAAATGGCACATGTAGTGCGAGACCTTATGTACTTTCCAACATCTTGTCGAAGGTTCGACTAATAAAAGTTCTTTTGTAACACTCTCACTATTTTCTCTACTCTGAAATGTTCAATGACTCAACTGTAGTGCATCCATAATCATCTTGGCACACCTGCTTGAAGGAACAAAAAGGTGTCCCAGGCGGCATAACAGTGCACCCTGGAGGTGAAAATCAGTAACTTGCTTGCCTTCCAGGAGCATATGGTACATGTTTCCGAATTCTGGATTGCTCTTGTAAATATGTGTCCACCTCAAAGTCTCGTGCCCACAAGAGTCGAGCACAGTGGTTAGCGACATGAACGGTGGTATACTGAGCTAATACATAACATTATCCATGCTTACCTACTTGTACTTAATGTTCAAATGGAATTATTGCAGGTATGTGGACCATTTATGATGGCGATCATTCTGCAACTTTCCTTGTGTCTGTATGAACTATAGGGGATGGTGGTCTCTGTGGATGATAGTCTCCTTCCCCATAAGGTAATGGTTCCATTGTCGATAGGCTTGAATAATGGAATACATCTCTTTTTCTTAGGTGGGATACTTTCATACTATGTATGAAAGTGTCTCACTGTGATATGCCATTGGGTGCCCCTGCTGAGTAATAACTGCACCAATGGCATAGTCGGAGGCATTCGTCTCAACCTCAAATGGTTGATGCAGGTCTGGTAATGTGAGCACTAGTGCAGAGCAAAGACGATGCTTCAACTCGACAAACACATTTTGTTGGGATTCATACCAAAAGATTTTTCCTTTCGCTCTGCCCTTGGTGACTTGACTTAAAGGCTAAGTGATATGAGAGAATCCCAACACAAACCTGTGGAATAAATTGGTAAGACCCAGAAAGCTACAAAGCTCCGTTAGAGTGGTTGGGGCTGGCTAATCTCAAATAAGTTGTATCTTGGATGGGTCCACATGCACACCCCACTCATAAATGATGTACCTTAGATATTGAACCCGGGTCATACCAAAAGTGCATTTTTTTAGATTAGCACACAATTTGTGTTTTCGCAGGGTTTGGAGGACTTGTCGAATATGTTGGAGGTTCTCTTCCCAACTAGACTCATTGAAGATCAAGATGTAATCCAAATAAACTACTACAAATGATTTGGTGAAGGGCCACAAGATGTCATGCATTGGCATCATGAAGGTTGCGGGGGCCTTTATCAACCCAAAAGGCATGACCAACCATTGGAAAAGTCTCTCCTTTGATTTGAAGGCAGTCTTACACACATTAGAGGGTTGGATTGGTACCTTGTGATAACCAGAACTCAAGTCAATCTTGCTGAAATATTTGGTCCCTTGAGAGGTCCAGAAGGTCATAAACCTGTGGGATTGGATACCTATTCCAAACAATGATCTTATTCAACGCCTGATAGTTAATACAGAGTCTCCAGCTCCTATCCTTCTTTTGTACCAACACGATTGGGCTCCCACAGGGTGATGAACTCGACCCGATGTGCCCTTTTTGCAATAGGTCATGAATCTACCTCTTGATTTCATCATTCTTTAGAACAAAGCGTCGATAGATAGACATGTTGGGTAGTGATACACTCAAGGTCAGATCGATGGAGTGCTTGACCTGATAGTGTAGGGGCACCCCTGTGGGTGAGGTGAAGATATCCCTGTACTTCTCCATGACGTTTTCCATCTACTATTGTGTGTATGAGCTATGTATGGAGGTTGTGGATGTGGCCACAACCTTCTTCTTGCCTGGTCAGAGAATCATAAGGAAGAAAAAATTCACAGTTTGGGAAATTATCTTACTGCATTGCTTCGCAGAGATCAAAGAAATGACGATAGGCAGTGCTACCTCTGGTATCCTATATAACTTGTTGCCCAAAGAAATAATAAAAATGCGAGGCCTATACTCATACACATCATGACGCTTCCATAAGTATGGTTGGCTTAATAATACATCAAAAACTCCAAGAGGAGAAACATTACATAATACCTCATATGTGAAGGGTTTGATGCTCTAAGGAAGGCGACACTGCTGGCTGACGCGAAGATCTCATCCTTGGTGAAGAAAAATGATGGTGTACGACTTATGGTGTGGTGTCGTCAATAGGCCCATACATTTCACGACCTCTACTAAAATGAGGTTCTTTTGGCTTCCATTGTTGACAATGAACTGCATCGGAGAACCCTTCACCCACATTTGTGAGTGGAAGAGTCGCTCCCACTCCTTTGGATATTCAAGCTCAATCTTTTGGAGCTTGGAGGTGGAAAAAATGACACTAGGCTCCACATTAATAATCTACTTCCCTTTGTCATTCCCATTGTCAGGTTCTGACTCAGAGCCAGAACTTGCATCTAATTCAGAAGCTTTAGCTCGGCCAACAGTGACTGCTTGGTTCGACATTCACTTGTGTTGTGAGTGGGTATCTTATGAAACTCACACCATTTCCTTATGTCCTTCTTTGGATTTGTGGTGTTTTTTTTTCTTGCAGCTTCAGTGGGTTGTTCTGGGTCACCCCACCTTGGATTTTTCCTTTATTCTACGGTTTGGAGGAGCCTTTCCCTTGCTTTAGATTCACAAATCCAAAGTCTCGCTTCTTCTATTTAAATTTATGCCTGATGTTGATAGTGTATCGA
This sequence comes from Pinus taeda, assembly GCA_000404065.3. Classification (NCBI taxonomy): domain Eukaryota; kingdom Viridiplantae; phylum Streptophyta; class Pinopsida; order Pinales; family Pinaceae; genus Pinus; species Pinus taeda. Next base: position 458,457 of record APFE031593528.1, read on the forward strand.
TAGGAGGCATAAGGCGAGGAGATTTCCAGGAACTCCATCTCGTCCATGATGTACTTGTGTAGATAACTGCGGTACTTGAGTACCAGATGTTGCTTAGAATCATTGATACCCAACTTTGTGCAAAGGGTATATAAAATATTTGTGAACTCTGACACGTCTTGCTCCCTTCCTTTCTGCAACGTTGCCCACTTTATGTATTTACATTCATAGCTCCCGATAGAGTAATATTGTTCCTTGATGGTGTCTTGGAAAGAATTCCAAATGGGTCCGATTGAAAACAATGAGGATTCCCTCTCGTCCTTCTATTCGCAGTAGGTTTTCCACCAGTCCTTGACATGGAAGGGAAGTTTAAGGAGTGAAAAAGTAATATTTTCCCAATTAGAAAAGTCATGAACTGAAAATATCATTCCAACATATTTAACCATTTATCTATGACATCTTCATCTACCTGGCCTTAAAATATGGGAATGTCAAAGTTTAATTGTACCTTAAATGGAGTGGCACCTCTAGAGTGGTTGCTGGATGAAGATGTGTTGCCTGTGGGTAGTCGATGAAGGATCTAGGCAAAGTTATCCATCCTTGTGTTCCTTTGTTCCTCTGTGTTGGGTTGTGTTATATTATTTCCACATAGTTAACAGGGGTTTGAGGGGTACCCGTATCCCCACTTTATGGGGTCCAGGGCAGCGCCCCGGAAAATTTTGGTTTTGGACCCTATGTTAGGTTGGGCGGACCCACCTATGCTTTTGTGCATGATTTT
>APFE031593528.1:462653-482144 GCA_000404065.3 Pinus taeda
GACTGTGACAGCCAAAGTGCAATTTTCTGGGCAAAGAACCCTGCTTATCATTCAAAGACAAAGCACATTGATGTTCAGTATCACTTTGTGAGGGATATGATAGAAGACAAAAAGGTGTTGCTGGTAAAGGTGGACACTTTGAAGAATACTGCAGATGCATTGACAAAATCTGTGAGCTCTGAGAAGTTCTCTTGGTGTAGAGAAACAATGGGCGTTTCAGGGATGGAAAAATGACTCAGCTCTCCTGTGGCCCCCTGTGGAAAGAAAACAACAAGTGGGAGATTGTTGGGTTGTGTTATATTCTTTCCACATAGTTAACAGGGGTTTGAGGGGTACCCGTAACCCCACTTTATGGGGTTCGGGGCAGCGCCCTGGAAATTTTTGGTTTTGGACCCTATGTTAGGTTGGGCGGACCCACCTATGGTTTTGTGCATGATTTTCGCACATGTTTTTTTTTGGACGCGATGGTTTTGGGTCCATGGTTTTGGACGCGATGGTTTTTGGTCCATGGTATTGGATGTTTCGACATGTATAAATATGTATTGTAACATTGAAAGGAATATAATGAAAAATCAAGCTGGTAGTCTTGGTATTTGGATCCAGTGGGAAATATTTGTGTATATGTGTTTTATGTGTTATGCTCTTGCATTTTTATTTTTCATGTGATTTAGAATTCATATGCAGGTAATTTTTGTACGGGGTTAAAACCTACACTCTGGGGCTTCCTCGAGCAATATTTTGAAAGGACGTCCAAATCTCTCGTCTTTCTTTTCTTCCACCATAGGAGGCCATTGGGGTTTGTGAGACTGGTCTTGCAAGGGTTCAACCAATTCAAGCCCTAACTCCTTATACCCTGACCTTGTTGGGAACAAACAAAGAAAAATAGAGAAAGGGAAGACCGCTCTGATACCACTGATATGAACCTATACATGAATGCAATAGAATATAGATACAAACATAAACACCAAGATGTAACAGAAATAAAACTTCATTTCAGTAATCTCAAAGAATTGAAATATGCTTACACACAGAATGGAAATAAACTAGCTCGAGCGATGGTAGCTTATCTCTGAGAAGAGATGTGGCGGCTACATGCTTATTAACTCTATTACAATGAGGCTTGATGGCCTTTTTATCATTGAGAAACAATGAGAAAACCTAAACATCCAAAAAAATAACCCTAATAGATGAACCACCAAAAACTTGTTGGCCCCGTTGGAGTAATTTGAAACGTCAACTTCCCAAGGCCATAACTTTGGCATATGATCTCCATTTGGATACCATAATACCTTGTTTCAAATATCTTAATGAGGAGGCCAAAAATTAACAAATAAATTGGTTTGGCACTTTTCTAGTCTCTTTATTTTCGTTAAAAATATCTTTTAGTCCCTCAAAATGGCTCCATAAGTTTAAGACTCAAAGAATTGCCAAAAATAGTAAGTTGTGGTACAATTAAGGAAACTAAAAAGAAACAATGATGGGGGTCTAAGAGGAATAGGCGGGTGGCCAGCAATATCCACCTAGATCAGTCCTCCTCCCTTAGGAAGCAATGGTTCCCATTGCATTGAATGCCTCCATGAGATGGGGAACTTCTTCTCAACTTCTTCCCTAGTGAACCACTTGCCTTGGTGTAGGAGTTGGGTAGCTTTGACAACCTAATACAATTGGATCTTCTGCTGGTGAGTCTTCTTGATATGCGTGTCCATGATATAATCAGTTGTGACATTTCCATGCAGTCTAGGTTTAGCTTTGTTGGTGTGAGCTGTTCTGCAATGTCTGATATGTCCAGTAATGGTGGAAAGTATGGTCGAAGGTGATCCAAATTAAACATTGGGTGTAAGCCAAGGAATGGGGGAATGATGAGCTCAAAATAATTGTCACCCATAGCCTTAGTGATGGTATAAGGCCCATATCAGAGTGGGTGAAGCTTGCTGTGGGCCCCAACGAGACACTCTTTTGCAAATGTAACTAATCTTTGTCGTCCACGTAGAACCTGTGTGGAACTTGATGCTGATCATGACGCTAGGTGTACTTAGCATTGGATCTATCCAATATGTCATGGACTTGCTGGAAAATGTGTTGAATGCGCTTAGTGAATATGTTAGCCCTATCACCTTCATCTTGGACTGAGCCGAATCTACTTGAGTAACTGCAAATGGTATGGCCACATCAATGGGACATAGTGGCAAGAATCCCAATCCCACTTGAAAGGGGTTGTGGCGAGTTGAGATATGGAGAGCTCTGTTGTAATTATGCTAGACATAGGGGAGACTTTCATCCCATGTGTGTAGCTGCTTCGAGTTGTACATATACAAAATGTGCATGATCATCCTGTTGACGACGTTTGTTGGCCATCAATTTGGGGGTGGAAGGCCATGGACTTACTGATCTTGGTATCTAGCATTGACCAAAGGCTTGACCAAAATGTACTCAAGAACCTGCTTTCCAGATCTGAGATAATGTACTGTGGGATCCAAAAATGTACCCACACTCGTTTAATGAATAACTTAGCAGTGGATTTTGTTGTGATACTTTTCTTGCAGGCCATCAGAATGACCATATTAGAGAATCCGTCAATGACCACGAAAACACAGTTGTTGCCATGCTTAGTAGAAGGAAGGCCTGACATTTAATCCATGGATATGGATTCCCAAGGCCGACTAGGAGTAGGAAAAGTATACAAGCCTTGCTTCTTGATGGTTGGTTTGGAAATAACACATGAAATACATGATTTGATGTACTTCCCAACATCCCGTCGAAGGTTTGGCTAATAGAAATACTTCTGTGCTAATGCCACTATTTTCTCTACTCCGAAATGTTCAACGATCCGTATGTAGTGCACCTTCAAAATCATTTCAGAATTCTCACTTGAAGGAATACAAAGGTATCCCAGGTGGCATAATATTGCATGCTGGAGGTGAAAATAAGGAACTTGCTTTCCTTCTAGGAGCATTTGGTATGTGTTGGCGAATTCTGGATCACTCTTCTAAAGATGCAGCCAACCCAAAGTCTCGTGTCCACAAGATTCGAGCATGGTGGTCAATGCTATAACCGACGGTTGGCTAAGGTGGTGTGTAAGATTATTAGTGATTCCCTTCTTGTACTTAATGTTTAAATGGAACTGTTGCAAGTATGTGGACCATTTTTTATGGCAATCGTTCTGTAACTTTCATTGTGTTTGTATGAACTGCAAGGGCCCGTGGTCTATGTGGATGACCATGTTATCACCAAAAAATTGATCATCTAGCCTAATTTACTAGATGGATTGAAGTACACCATGTAAAGTTAGTTTTACCATAGTAAAATTTCTTTCACTGTGAGAAATTACTTAATAAACCACCTTTGTTAAGTAATTTACAGTTAAACCCATGAAGAATAATTAAATAAATAACTATTTATTTGATTTTCTTCTAGGAATAATTAATTAAACCATTGTTCAATTATTATTCCTTGTCATATTTGACCCAATGATGAAAAATAAACAGATAAATCATTAATTATTTTATTTTTCTCTAAGAATAATTAATTAATTACTAACTAATTATTATTCTTTATCAAATTTGACTAAATCCCTCAGGAATATTTAAATAAATCCTTATTTGTTTATTATTCCTTTAGATGATAAATAAATCATTTATTTATTTATTTTTTCTAAATAAAAGTCTAAATACTTTTTCTCTCTTAACAAAATGTAATAAAATATTCCAAGTGGTTATTCCAAGAATGGGGTTAATAATATTTTATTATTGCTTATTATTCGAGGATAACTCAAAATTTTGTTATAAATAGAAGGGTTTTCCATTCATTATTCACTTTTGATTATTTTCATTATTTCACTTACTATTGTAACTCTGATTATTTTCATTGCCGCACACCATATTTTTGCTAGGTTTACAGATTATAGAGGAGAGATATTCTACACAAGATGAAGATGTTTGAGGATAGCCAATAACCCATCCCATAGAGGGGGACTGGTAACATTTATTTGTTCCCTTCATATGTGCTATAATAAAACTATTATTTGTATATCTAGTTTCCATTGGATGATTGAAGTTATTACTATTTCTTCTTGCTGTTTAATATGATTGTGGCATAGATCATAATTTTGGTAGGTTTTGTTTCTATATGTTGCTACAGATCTACAATGTTTAGAAGCCATATATATTGTTGAGATTGTTTGTCATCCACAATCTTAAGTTGGTTCTTTTTGTACATCTTTGAGAAGAAAACACTACAACAAACTTGGCGACTCCGCGAGGATATACTTCAGATCTAGAAACCTGGGTGACCTATGGTTTTCAACTTAGGTTTTTTTGTTTTTGTTTGTTTGTTTTTGTTTTGTTTTTTGTTTTTTTCTAGTCTCTTAATGTTTCCTATCTTTTTAACCCTAAATCAATTAAATTTCTGACTTCCGAAAGTTTTCTGGTCATTTTCGCAGGTCACAGGAACTAGCCACGACAGAGGTGATAGTTTTTCCGAGATTTGCCCACCGGGGATCATAGAGTAGAAATCACACATTTTAGCCCAAAAAGTGTGATCTGGACTCCAGAGTGCACCTTTCATCCCAAAAAGTGTGATCTCACCTGAAAACAGGTCAGTACCTGCAATTTTTTTGGTTTTTTTGTTTTTATCAGATCTGTTTTTGGGTTTTGTCAAGAGCTATCGGCTGGGTTGTTTGACCTCTGTCTCATCTTGCTTGGGCCTTGATCTACTTTGATTTACTTGTTGAAGTGGAATTTAGCCTCCTAGGGCTTCTAGTATGCTTCCACCTTTATAGGAGGAGTTTAGCTGAGTAAGTAGTTTGAGTTTTTGTAGCACTTTTAGCCATATTTTCTAGAACTGTACCTTTCTATTTTAGATCTATAAAGATAGGTTGTCACCATGCATAGTTTCATATTAAAACTTGTTTGGTCATTTGCCTTAGGGTCCCATTGGTTCCCCTAGGTGTTTCACCCATCTCCCTATCTTTTTGCAGCGATCTTCCTCTTTGGTTTTTTGCTGTTGCTGCACCACTTTCCAGCAGCCTAGTGTCATTTGATCCCAATCACACCAACAATTAGATCTCTTAACCTTTTTAATGTGTTTTTCAGTTGATTTCACCACCAACCAGCACAATGTTTTCAAACCCAGTTTGGGTGGGGTTTAGTTAATTGTTTTATTGTTCATTTTCTGTTGTTAATTTTAGTTTATTTTCAACAAGATTTTTTCTTTTTTTTACGAACATGATCTGGGCTTAATCAATAAATACACTTGCACACACAAGCACACCTTAAGCAAAGGGTGCTTGGTTTACACTGCCAAGCTAATACTTAACATAATAAATTTATCCCCCCTCATCGATACAAAGGCATATTGTTGATCTCCCTTCACCATTTCCATGTCACGTGTGTCTTACCATCATTGTGCCACTAAGGCATTTATCGTGGAGACTATTAGTCCTTCACCCCTAGTTTCCACTTGGGCATATTACCCCTCCCTGTTGGGTTCAAGTCTATAGCCCTCAGAGTCCCCACACTGAATCTTCTCTTGGTTCATCCGATTCCTCATCTGATTCTGAGCCTCCTTCACCGCATATCATCACAATGTCTGGACCCACAACTGGTGCAGGAACCCAACCTGGTGTTGGCTCCTGTTTTATCTCGGTAGTCACATCAAGAGGAACAGTCTCAGGAACCATTCTAGTAGCCCCCATGCTCCCCTTTATGACTGGTTTAAGTCTACTGGATTTTAGCCAGTTGATAAATGACCCCATACACCACAATGATGGTTGGCCTTCCATGTCGACTAAACTTCCCTTAGACATCCCAAAGTTTGAGGGTAATGCTTGAGAGGATCCTATCAATCATGTTCGATCCTTTCCCATTTGGTTTTCATCCAACTCCATTACTGATGACTCCATTCATCTTCGGCTATTCTAATGCACGCTCACTGGAGATGCTACAAAATGGTATGTAGACCAGCTCGTCGCATCTCATTCCGTTTTCGCGACGCTTGCTAAAGCGTTTCTTTTATATTTCCAGTTACCTCTCTGGTACGACGCTGGTACAGGGCTATTGAATTCATTTTGTCAGTCATCCGCAACTCACCTTTCTGACCATGTTCAAGAGTGGTGTCGAAGGAGGAGCACATGTCATGCCCTACCCTTCGAAGACCATGTCTATCTAGATTGGTTTCTTATGAGCCTTTTAGCACCCATTGGAAAAGATGTCACATCCCATATTCCTCAGATCAAGGAAGAAGCTCTCCAAACTACTCTAAGATATGACCTGATTTATGCACAATCTGATTACGTCTATACTCTCATTCCATACCTCCCTCGTCTCGGAGGTGCTAATGCATCGGGGGCATCTCACACCATCGACGGTATCATCCGAAACCCTTTCACATCCTTCGCCATACACTCAACAAAGTTGTGGCTATCTGCAGGGGGGCACTAGTTCCTCTAACACTCATGCCCCTCCTGCTAGCAATATGCTTTTAGGGCCCCAACCTTTCTACCAAACTGTTTCTCCTCCTTATGCACAACCGAGCGCTCTAGCCCCTCAAGCATTAGCACCACAACCTCCCATGCCTCCTCAACCCCAACAACCACTGCCCCCTTAGGGTCAGGTGTTTGTACAATAGAGTTCGACCAATCCCCAAATTTGAAGAGAATGAATAAGGGGAAGGGTAACAAGGGTAACCAGGGTAATCAAGGTAATCAACCTAGTGAACCCTAGGGGAACCAACCTAACACCAACAACCAACAATAGGGCAACCAACCCAAGCTGAACAAGGCTATTAATATGAATAAGCCTTGTGCATGTTGTGGTGGACATGGTCATTATACACATGCGTGTCCTCTCTTACCCCAGATGTGCTAAATGTGGGAAGCTCAAGGAACTTTTAGAGCTCAACAATCGCCTCATAATCTTGCGCCATATCAACCAACAGTGCTTACAAATCCTTTCCCTCATCAAGGATTTGTTACTGCTCAACCTTAGCTTGGTCAAGCAGTCCATCCCCCCAACCTTGTGGTCTTGTGACTACCAGATCCTTATGATGAATTCTGATGAGGTTAACCCCTCCGAAATCAACTTGCAAACCCGGCCGCGTCAATATGACAAGCCATCGACTTCGTCTGCCACTGATTCCAAAACCAAATCATCTACTAAGCCTCTTACAACACCAAATGGGCCATTACATATCCCTCAACCTAAAGTTGAGGCCATTCCCAAGATCCCAAAGGGTCCATTATGTCGTAATGCGACTTCTAACTAAGCTGCCCATACATACAATATAGTAGACGACTTGGCACAATCACCTGCTGCCATGTCAATGATGGAAGTCCTAAAGTCATGCCCATATCAAAAGAAAGCTCTACTAATTGCCTTGGGTGCAATAGATCCTTCTGATGATTGTCTAATTGTCTTCCGTGTTGATACATCAAAACGTCGCCCATTGCCTTCATCTGTTGCTTTCTAGATACCAATTAGAGTCCGTAATGCCATCATCTCCAAATGCATTGTCGATGAAGTTGCATCCACCTGTGTGATGTCTACTACCATTTGGAAACAACTTAAGTCACCCGAGTTGTCCCCCTCCACTATCACTTAGCATGCTTGGGACAGACACTCCTCCTAGCCCATTGGTATGTATTGCAACTGCCCAGTGACGCTTACGGGAAAGAAAATCCATGTCAACATTGAATTTGTTGATACCCCTTTGGATTGCAACATTCTCTTAGGTCGTAGTTATACATATGCCCTGTGAGTTGTCGCATTTGCGGTTTTTTGCAAGATGTGCTTCCCCCATCAAGTGAAGATCATTACCATCGATTAGTTGACTTACTACGAGCTGAAATCCGTGACCTCCCCCGATTCCATTATCTCATCAATGTTAGATAAGCAGTCTTCAACTCCTCTCACTAATGTTTCACCTAGAGTCTACAAATATTCCTCATTGTTGGGTGCTTTCCCTGGTCCTCCCCCTCCCATATCAGAGCCTAACTCTATGAGTATTCGCATGTTACAAGCGTCACGATGTTGTGTTGTGTTATATTATTTCCATGTAGTTAATAGGGGTTTTAAGGGCACCCATAACCCCACTTTATGGGGTTTGGGGTAGCGCCCCAGAAAATTTTGGTTTTGGACCCTATGTTAGGTTGGGTGGACCCACCTATGGTTTTGTGCATGATTTTCACACATGGTATTGGACGCGATGGTTTTTAGTCCATGGTATTGGACGCGATGGTTTTCGGTCCATGGTATTGGATGCTTCGACATGTATAAATATGTATTGTAACATTGAAAGGAACATAATGAAAAATCAAGCTGGTAGTCCCGGTTTTGGGATCCAGTGGGAAAATCTTTGTGTATATGTGTTTTATGTGTTATGCTCTCGCATTGTTTATTTTTATGTGTTTTAGGATTCATATGCAGGTAATTTCTGTACAGGGTTAAAACCTACACACGAGCTACTCTCAAGCAGTCTGGTACATCCAATCAACATCCAGCTCCTCAACACCTCGCTGTTTCCATCCTAGCCAAGCCCTCTGGATCCACCCCCCAAGACCTCCGTTTGTGGGTGCCTCTCCTATGTTTCCACCATGAACTGTTCCTCTAGGTCTCAACCATCTAGGATCTATTCCACTGGGACATTACACTATAGACTAGAAACCTTTCTTATTCCCCCCTCCCGGAGTATTTTCTGTCCTTTTCATGTCTTCGTTGGTCATTCCTAACATGAATTTGGGGATCCCAGTATGGTACATCAACCCCCCTGCAAGCGTTCTTCCTGGTTAGCTAAGACCATATCATGCTTTTACCCCGGTCCAACTGGTCCCTATAGCCCTTGTTGCTGCTTCAGTTCCATCACAACCTCAACATGAACCCACTATTGTTTCGCAAGCATCTGGAGAGGGGGGCAAAGCTAAGAGGAAGGAACACAAGGAAAAGGCTCCCCAAGCTCCTCCGGCCCCTAAGGTCCCAAAGCCATCACCTTCATGCACTTTGTGTAAAGTTGTTGGGCATGCCACCAATAATTGTCCTGAGCTTCCTCATCTCAAACCGTTGGTTCATGAAACGTTCCCTGAGTCAAATATCCCTGAAGTCCATATTAACTTTCCAAGTCCACCCAAGAAACTTAGAACATTACGCACAAATCACCCTTCTACTCATGTGATCATCATGGTCACTATTCCCATTGTTTCCATTGTCTCAATGAATTTCGTGATTGCCTCGAAGCGCTTTGCGAATACAAGGCCACTCATAGTGGAACCCCTACATCTCTACCCATGGATTTTGGTACCCCTAGTCAACCAGAATAGGGGGACTCTGGTCCCACCATCATGACCCCTGCCCCTGATGTCGAGGTGATAGACACTGTAAGCCATATCCTTTACCTGTCGTGATCCTTGAGTTCCTCATAGGCAAACCTTTCTGAGGTTTCTACGCGTGCTTCTATTGATCCTCTTTCGATAGAATCCTTGGTCTCAACATCTGTAGATCCTCCATCTATCAGCTCGTCATCCACCATTCCATATGATGCGTATGTGAACCTTCTTTCTCACGTTGATGCACCAGGAAATGCCACCGCATCATGTAGTTAGTCTTCCTCATGTCCACCCCATCTTCTAGTTTGATGAGGACATCATGGAATCTATGTCTACCCATGATCACCCCCACACTTAGGCAAGGAGGCATATCTTTGGAGGACTCTGAAGGCCATTTCCTTCCTAATTCTCCCAATGCACTCTACCTCAAGAAAATTTTCTCATTGCATATCCCTTTGATTTGTGTGTCTTTATTTCTAACATGAAGTGAGGTAGGTTGCATCATCTCATCTGTTGTATTTTGCACCTTTCGGATGGATCCATCATCCACACCGTATATCGGTCATGCCGACGGTGTGAGTCGCTTCTCCCGGAATCTAGCCTTGGCAACCTGGGCCATTTTTACCCCCTTTCATATGTTAGTCCTTTCAAATGGCATGTACATTGGATCTGCCACCAATAACCAGGCCGGATATGATGCAGTGGTAGGTGTGTTAGTCGATGCCCTTGCTCATCGCATCCCTCATCTTCATGTTCGTTTAGATTCCTTGCTAAATGTCATGCAATTGAATGATGTGTATCATGTGCATAACCAAGTCCTATTTAGAAAATATCTACGAGTTAAGCTGTTGGTACGTGAATTTGAAACCATTACATTCATTCATGTTCCTAGAGCCCAAAATAACTATGTGGATACCATTGAAAATAATATTCTAGATTGGCATTTATCACATGTATACCATAGAAGACAACCATAAAACATAACACATGGTGAACCATCATTATCATATAAAAATGCATAATCATATTATGTATCATATAAGTGTTTGTAGCCAATAGATCTAAATACATATGAAATTCCCATAACATGTTACAAAAATGAAAATCAAAGGGACCCACATATCCTTGCATCTAGTCACTGTCTGACGGATCCCGCGCCAAAGGCTCTGTTCCACCTACATGTAAATCACGTATTTCCTGACCAACCATCACCATGCGCCACATGATAACTCACCACTCTGAGGGAAGGCCAACACACTGATCCGTGTATCGATTGTCTAACTCATGCTGTCTGTGCTCTGAAACTGCGGTCAGAAGTACCTCAAATCTACGATGTAGATCAACGAGTAACGCACTCTCCTCTGGACCTTCTCATGATGATGATGTTCCCCGATCTGCATCCCGAGGCGCTGCGGATCGTCTTGCATATCCTGCCAATTTTACTAGTGCTATGTCTGCATACAACATATTTTACACTCATTACCATATACATGTGATAAAAATATGAAATGCACCATAAAAATAACAACTTAGTACTTACCGTTTGGTCCCCATGCTCGCCTAGGCGGAAGTGGCAAGTCATGACCTACCTGATAGTTCATCCTGCTATAAGAGTAATCGTTAATGTAGAGGGGCATCTAATCCCAATGTGCAAAATACTTAGGTCGGAACACTCGTCTGACTCCCCCCCCCTCCGCAGTAGCTACCCCCAGCGACGCATCCTGGGCTCCTGTGGGCCCCCATCTCGGATCTGTACACGAGGACGGATGGTGGGTATCTTCTCAAAGAAGAAGGCACACAGTACTATACCAAAAGTGTAGTCACGGTTCACCTGCGTCCTACATAGAATTAACTGTCGTTTCACTGGTTACAGCATCATCCCGACCCACCCATAGTAGGTCCCGGTCAAAACACTCTCTACCAGCATCATCTGCCCACTAGTGATGTGGTGGAATGCCTGGTTGCCCAAGACCTGTAGCACAACTGCGACAACAACCCGTGTCTCTAGCTGCTCTAGATCACTAATTGGGATAGTCGTGCCCTTGACATGTACATCTCGTGGACAATTGCGCTCCACAAACTCAGTAATGTTCTTCCCACGAGGCAACATTGGATGAATATCCCCCACCGCTCCAAGGGGAGGCAGCCCAGGCAAGAAGTAAATATCGTGTAATGTGAGCTCAATCTTGTGCCCCTACACGATGAAGACCTCTTGGTCTGGATCCCAATAGCTCACAATTCTTGATAGCAAGGGCTCACTTGCCCTCATCAATGGGTTCTCTATCAACTTGAGAACCCCATAATGAGCCAATGCCCCTCGAACCCCCTGATCCATTTGAATCTCAGATCAAAGGGTATCCAAGTCTCATTCATGCCAGTTGATTTTTAGTTGCCATGCCTACAAAACACCACATGTCTTGTCAGTTCAATGAAGAAAACACTGGTCTACAATGATCAACCTACAACCCCCACCAGGCCAGCAGACCAACCCTCTCTTCAGCCCCAAATCACAGTTTTCTGCCTGGAAAGTGTGATCTCATAGGTTTCCAACTATTCTCTGGATCCACATTGCACTTGTGGGCCCAAAAAGTGTGATGCGACTGTGAGCAAGAGTAGGGGTCTCTCAGGGAGCTTCCAGGTGTCAAAAATAAGGAAATAAACAACTGAAATTGAAGAGATGAGTAAGGCCACCAACCTGAAAGTCACAGATCCTGATTCTGACAGTTTTTTTGTCCGCTACGATCTCCACAAGTCTTAGGGCCTTTTCCTCCTATCTAAATTCACCACAACTCACTTAGCAAATGAATCCAAATTGGAGGGAAAACACCCTTTCATAGAAAATCCCCAATTTTTCTGTCGCCCATTACAACCAAACCGTAACTCAGTTTCATGAACTGTTAGCCCCCTTGGAAATATCTCATCGACCTCTATAATATGTGTTCCTCATTTTTTTATGATTTAACACTTCACTAGGAAGCCATTTTTCAAAGAAGGGTCACCTCATTGCCTCTCAAAATCAAATTTATTCATAAAGTGACACTTGTACTTTGAGGATCACCTCCTCTTAATAATTTTCGTACCATGTGTCGATGTTCATCATGAGTAACCATCATTTACTCATGCTTTTATGGTCCCCACTAGGCATATTCTGTGTGGCAGTGTCATCGAGTCACCCTTGTTCAGAGCATCCGTGATGAGTCACCCTTACATCCATGGAGTCTGTTTCATGTCCCCTTATATCATGTAACATTATTCCATCCATATTTTCATACCGTTCATCTAGTGTTTCCCATTTTGGCCTCCAGTCATACTGTCCCCATCCCCTCCAGAGTTGAGTCAATCGCTGCCAGATCAACCATGCACTTTATGCTCTGACAAGGGAAGTTGTCTATTTTTCCCTCAGTCCCATCTTATCCTTTGTCCCTAGTTTCAGTCCATCAGTCACATTTCTATTTTCCCTCATGCCTTAGTTGAGGATCCTAATTGTCTCATCTATCATGAGCTCTATTCTATCGACATCAGCTCATTTATTCGAGAAGAACAACCTAGAGGGAAGTGTATATTGATTCCAGCTTCCATTCTTGTTTGATGCCTCAGATCAAGCAAAGGGACTCATCATTTCCCTTTGACTTGGTTGTTTCATGTTCGTGATCCATACACTTGATGGTCCAATGATGCTACAGATTGTACTAGTGATTCCCAGGTGTGTGTGAGATTTTTCAGACCTCATGAGGGGGTGGCCCTTCAGGTAGCTCCCCACATGCCTAGATGCATTCCTATTATGCTACAACCTTAGATGGAGTTCCATAGATTTGATGGGTTTGGTTCCACCCAAACAATGTTCACAAAATGCACGTGTCCTTTAGATGCTCCATTCAGTTTTACAGAGCCCTTCCCTATTCAGTAGGGCTTCTCCGATTGTTCTACCTTCCCTCCCACCAATTTTTTGAGGGAAGGGTCATTATATCTCATGTACTCAGATATTATTGTATTCAGTCCTGGCTCATGTTTTTGCAGGTGCATTAGGTATATGGGACATGTTGTATTATTTTCTGGCTCTGTTATGTCAGCATGTCATGTACCATTCAACATGTACTTCATTTCTCAATTTTATGTTTCTAGGCACACCATTTTTTTTGTACTAAGTTATCTCAACAGGTATGGGTATGCCTCCCCCGCCTCATTGAGGTCTGGTAGCACAACATATAAGGATACTTGCAATAGTCTCACCCCCTTTGTCCCTATCCCCTTTCACTTCATCTTTATTGGTCTCTCTCTCTCTCTGTGTCTCTCTGACTCCCTTGTGTTGTCTAGTGATCGAGTCTTTACAACATACTTCGGTCATACGTTTTACTCCTAACACTCGTACGTTGGGGGGCAATTTGTTATCACCAAAATATTGATCATCTAGCCTAATTTACTAGATGGATCGAAGTACCATATGAAGAATAATTAAATAAATCACTATCTATTTGATTTTCTTCTAGGAATAATTAATTATTCAATCATTATTCCTTGTCATATTTGACCCAATCATGAAAAATAAATAGATAAATAATTAATTATCTTATTTTTCTCCAAGAATAATTAATTAATCACTAATTAATTATTATTCTTTGTCAAATTTGACTAAATCCCTGAGGAATATTAAATAATTAATTATTTATTTATTATTCCTTAACTGATTTTTTTGAGATAATAAATAAATCATTTATTTATTTATTATTTATAAATAAAAGTTTAAATACTTTTTCTCTCCTAACCAAATATAATAAAATATTCCAAGTGGTTATTCCAAGAATGGGGTTAATAATATTTTATTATTGCTCATTATTCGAGGATAACTCAATATTTTGATATAAATAGAAGGGTTTTCCTTTCATTATTCACTTTTGATTATTTTGATTCTTGCACTCACTATTGTAACTCTAATTATTTTCATTGTCGCACACCATATTTTTGTTGTGTTTACACATTATAGAGGAGAGAGACTCTACATAAGCTGAAGATGTTTGAAGATAGCCAAGAACCCATCCCATAGAGGGGGACTAGTAACATTTATTTGTTCCCTTTAAAGGTGTTATAATAAAACCATTCTTTGTATATCTAGTTTCCTTTGGATGATTTGAGTTATTACTATTTCTTCTTGCTATTTAACTATGATTGTGGCATAGATCAAAATTTTGGTAGGTTTTGTTTTTATCAGTTGTTGCAGATCTACAATGTTTAGCAGCCATTTATATTGTTGAGATTGTTTGTCATCTACAATCTTAAGTGGGTTCTTTTTGTACATCCTTGAGAAGAAACCACTACAACAGATCATTTCCTTCACCAGAATGTAATGCTTCCATTATGAGTATGATTGCACAATGAAACACATCTCTTTGTCTAAGGTGGGATACTTTCAGACTGTGCCTAAAAGTGTCTCACTGTGATATGCCACTAGGTGCCCCTGTTGAGTAATAACTGCACCAATAACATATTCAGAGGCATATGTCTCAATATCAAACGGTTGCTATAGGTATGATAATGTGAGAACTGGTGTAGAACACAAACGATTCTTCAACTCAACAAATGTCTTCTGTTGGGATTCAAAACAAAATAATTTTTCTTTCGCTCCACCCTTGGTGACTTGACTCAAAGGCCAAGTGATATGAGAGAACCCCAACATGAACCTACGGTAGAAATTGGAAAGACCCAAAAGGCTGCAGAGCTCTGTTAGAGTGGTTGGGGCTGTCCAATCCCGAATAAATTATATCTTGGTTGGGTCCACATGCACACCATGCTCATTAATGATGTACCTTAGATATTGAACCTGGGTCATACCAAAAGTGCATTTCTCCACTTTGGCACACAATTTATGTTGTCACAGGGTTTGGAGGACTTGTCAAATATGGTGGAGGTGCTCTTCAACTTTGGCTGAAAATTAGGATATCATCCAAATACACTACCACAAATGATTTGGTGAAGGACCACAAGATGTCGTCCATCAGCCTCATGAAGGTTGCAGGGGAATTCGTTAACCCAAAAGGCTTGACTAGCCATCCGAAAAGGCCCTCCTTGGATTTGAAGGTCGTCTTCCACACATTGGAGGGTTCGATTGGTACTTGGCGATAACCAGACTTCAAGTCATTTTGATAAAATATTTGTCCCCCTTAAGCTAGTCCAGAAGGTAATCAATCCTTGGGATTGGATACCTATTTCAGACAATCATCTTATTCAACGTGTGATAGTCAATACAAAGTCTCCAGGTCCCATACTTCTTTTGTACCAACATGACCGGGCCCCAACAGGGTGATGAAATCGACCTGATGTGCCCTTTCTGTAACAAATCCTAAATTTTCCTCTTGATTTCATCATTATCAAGAACAGAGCATCGATAGATCGACCCATTGGGTAGTGGCGCGCTCGAGGTCAGATTGATGGAGTGATTGACTTGACAATGTAGGGGTACCCCTATGGGTGAGGTGAAGATATCGTTGTACTCCTCCATGAACTTGTCCATCTATTGCTACCATGCAAAGGATCCCTATTTGGAGGTCGGGGATGTGTCCACAACCTTCTTCTTTCCCTAAGGGCGAAGCATAAGGAAGATAATTTCCTCGGTCGAGGAAATGATCTTATTGCATCTCTTCACAGAGACCAAAGAGATTACGTTAGGCGGTGCTACGTCAAGTATCCTGAATAACTTATTGCCAAAAGAAAAAATAACAGTGCGAGGCCTAGTATCATACACAACATGATGCTTCCACAAGTACGATTGGCCTAATAATACATCACAAACTTCAAGAGGAGCAACATCACATAGTTCCTCATTTTTGAAGGGCTTGATGCTGTAGGGAATGAAACACTGCTGGATGATGTAGAGATCTCGTCCTTGGTGATGCCACTTGATGGTGTACGACTACGGTGTGGTGTTGTCAGGCCCAATCGCTTGATGACCTCTGCTAAAATCAAGTTCTTTTGGCTTCCACTGTTGAAAATGAACTGCAACGAAGAACCCTTCACCCACATCTGTGAGTGGAAGAGCTGCTCCCCCTCCTTTGGATATTCGAGCTCAATCATCTAGAGTTTGGTGGTGAAATGGTGGGACTGGGCTCCATATCAATAATATTATTCTCTTTGTCACTCCCCTTGTTGGGTTCTGATGTAGAGTAGGAACATGCATCTGATGTAGAAGCTTTCAGTTCGACCACAAGTGACTTCTTGGCTCGACACTCACTTGTGTTGTGAGTGAGGATCTTATGGAACTCACAAATTTTCCCTGTGTACTTCTTTGTCTTCATGGTTTTTTTCTTTGCTTGTGGCTTTGGAAGGTTTTCCTATGTCACCTCACCTTGTCTTTGTCAATTTATTTATTTATTTATTTTTAAATTTTATTTATTTATTTATTTATTTATTTTTTCCGCCGTTTGGGGGTACCTTTCCCTTAATTTAGATTCGTCGATCCAAAGTCTTGCTTATTTTGTTTAAATTTCTACGCGATCTTGATAGCATATCAATAAGTGCCGCCAAGCAAGGAGATGTCCAGGAACTTCATATAGTCCTGGATGTACTTGCGTATACAAACACACTACTTGAATATCGAATGCTGCTAGGAATCCTTGATACCCAACTTTGTGTGAAGGGTATGAAAAATATTTGTGAAATTCAACATGTCTTGTTCCCTGGCCTACTGCAACGTGGTGCACTTTATGTATTTATATTCATAGATCCCGACAAGGGAATATTGTTCCTTGATGGAATCTCAGAAATAATTTCAAGTGGGTGCAACTAAAAACAGTGAGGATCCCCTCTCGTCCTTCTGTTCACAATAGGTTTCCCACCAGTCCTTGACATGGGGGCCGACTTTGAGGAGTGCAAAAGTAATATTTTCTTGATTGGAAAATTCATGAACTGAAAAATATCAGTCCAACAGATTTAACCATCTATCTATGACATCTGCATCTATCTGGCCTTCAAATATGGGAATGTCAAACTTGACTTATACCTTAAGGGGAGTGGCGCCTACAGAGTGGATATTGGATGAAGATGCATTGCCTGTGGGTAGCCACTGAAGGATATGGGATAATTTATTCATCATCACATTCCTCTATCGCTCGAGGGTTCCTCGAGCAATATTTTAAAAGGATCACCTACTCCATTGCCTTTCTTTTCTTCCGCCATGGGATGCATCCGGGTTTGTGAGGCTGGTCTTGCAAAGGTTCAACTAGTTGATGCCCTAGCTCCTTATACCCTGATCTTGTTGGAGACATACAAAGAAAAATAGAGAAAGAGCATATTTCTCTAATACCACTAATCCAAACTTATACAAGAATGCAACAAAATACATAGACAAACTTAAACACGAGATGTAGTAGAAATAAAACTTCATTTCATTAATATCAAAGAATTGAAATATGCTTACATATAGAATGAAAATAAACTAGCTCGGACAATGGTAGCTTATCTATGAGAAGAGATGTGGTGGCTACATGCCTCCAAACTTTGTTACAATGAGGTTCGATGACCTTTTTATCATTGAGAAACAATGAGAAACCCTAAACATCGAAAAACCTAAACCTAAGAGATGAAGCGCCAAAATCTTGTGGGCCCCATTGGGGTAAGTTGGAATGTCCACTTCCCGAGGTCGTAGCTTTGGCATACGATCTCCATTTGGATGTCATAATAATTGGTTTCGAAGAAATCAAAGAGGAGGTCGAAAAATATTGGTAAACTAGTTTGGCACTTTTAAGGTCTCTCCATTTTCCCTAAAAACGTCTTTAGTCCCTCAAAATGGCTCCAAAATTTTAGGACTTGAAAAACTACCAAAAATAGTAAGTAATGTTACAATTGTAAGGACCCTTCTAAAACTATATATATATATATATATTTACACAGCAATTACAACCAAAAAAGAAACGCATTGAAACTATATACATTAGGACCATATTAAAACTATATACCTTCATACGCATTGAGATTTCAAATTCATTCAACACACACATTGCTGATACTCATTTAAGGAACATAACACAACATTTACATACTTTTAATCTAAGATCAAGTAGTAATGAAATACACATGTATCGTACACCGGAAGGCGAGACTTCGCTTGCTCTGTTGTCGCTGGTATTCCCTTGTTGCCGGTCACTTCTGGCAGTGTATGATGACACACTTGATCCGAAAACGAGACCCACCGGTTAACCTCCCAACCTACTCCTTGGGTACTCTTCTTCCCCGCGGACCCTTGAGCTGCAATGGGGTTGTACAATGGAGGAAGAATCTAGCTGGCAGAGGAGAGTAACCTTAGCTCAAGAGTCCCCTCTCTAAAAATCCTCTACCTCACCAAACTCACTATAGCTTCGTAGTCACTGCTTTGACATCATATCATTCATCCAACAATAGGGTTCCCAAAAGGTCCCCTCTACCATGGCTTGCCCCTTCTTTTATAAGAGTCCTCATAGATGACACTTGGCATGTCATGCATAATTATAATATTCTATATATTTTTTTTTTATTTAATAGTTTGATTATTCACCTACCCATGTGTCACTCTCTCATCAAGGGTCACCCAAAATTATATACTTAACTTTTTATTTAAAACGAATATTTTCCTCACCTTACAAGATTCCTATTCTTCTCTTAGTTGTCTCTTTATTCCCCCCTTTTATTCCTTAAATTGAAGTTATTACTTGGAGTCAATTAATGAGTCAAGATTTTATCCCCAATCTACTTCCTAAATTAACTCAGGTTATCTCTTAGAGGGATATTCTTATGTTGATTGATGCCACATGGAGCTTCTCTACATTTCTCTAAATTTAATTTATTTTTCTTATTTTAATTCACCTTCCTCTTTTCTTAATTAAGTTTAATTGGTTTAGGATTAATCTTTATCCTTACAATATGTTTGTCTTCCTCTTTTATCTAATTCAACCACCTAATCTACCCAGTATTTTCCAACATGGGGAGGGTAGCATTTTAAAGGTACTCTATTTATTTCTTCCTATGATCCTCCTTATTCCAAGTTTTTATTTTGATTTAATTACCTTGGTTTCTAATAATCATTTACCCTTGATGTAACTTTACCTAGTTTTCATTCCTTATATTTATTTACTATTATTTATTTTTAATGATTCCAAAGGTGCCAAGTTTGGTTGTGCCCTTCAAGAACTTCCCTAAAAGTTCCAAGGGTGCCA
>APFE031593528.1:482164-501600 GCA_000404065.3 Pinus taeda
TCTTATGTTGCCTGCTATAGTGAGACTAATGGTGTCGGGGATCAAGGAATCCGCCTTGATGCGCGCCCCCCAGTAAAATCCTCATGAGCGACCCAACTTGGGGTCCTGCCCTCATGTCATCGTGATCTTCAAGGCGAAGGTGTTTCAACCCTTCCAGCCCAAGTCACGGCGGGAGTGTTAGTGGGTGAGATCAGGGACACTGTCCCCACCCCTCCCATGTAGTTCCATCCACTTGTACAACCCCATCACCCATATGTGAGTCATTCGGCCAAGCAACTCATCTGTGCCTGCAACCATTAACATATCATCAGAATATAGATAAACATATATAGCAGGTTTCAAAATCGATTAGAATTTCAAAGATAAAATAATATAAATTTTCATCAAACCAGGTTTCGTCAACTCGTCATGTGCGAGTGCCTCTGGTGGTTTTCCTGCCATCCTCAATAATAATCAGTAACTAGGTTTTTCAGTGTTAGTCATTGTCATAATAGCATTATTACCATCACCTGGTCATTCACATCATTATTCATTGTGAACCAGAACTAATGTGAGTAGCTAACATAGGGGATACCTCCATCATGGCTAGCATCATCATAACCTTAATGGAACCATACATATAGATCAAAGCTATCATCATTATACCATCAATAGAAACATATCTATCCTTTACTACTATCACCATCATGATATCAATAGAGAGTACACATAACCATTAATTATATCCTAATCATAATATTAATAGAGAACATACATAACCATCACATTCACTGATGATAGAGTCACGTTTATTTATCCTCAGCTTGAGTTAATCATAGACTAAATTATGTAAGATAATGTCATATTAGAGTTAGGAAACTAGAGTGGGCACTACATACACCCCCTCTTAACAATGGACTTCGTCCCGAAGTCCTTAGAACATAAAGGAGAAATGACAACACATAATCTTAGGAACTTTTCCTGAAATTCTTGCCAACCTTCTGGTGGGCAGGTTATAATTTTCCCAAGGTATCTATACCACGAATTCCATTATAACTAAAGGACTATATATGTGATCATTGCAACCCATAATTATTTATGTATTTAGAAACAATCAAAACAAGAAGCGGGACAATCACAATCAATATTCATCTCATGGTACAAATTAATATATGATGCATTCAACCAAGTAAATTAATTCACACACTGTACCCCTGTAGCTTCCAATTATAGTAGTTCATTTCAAACTACGTCTATATGACCCTATAAGTGACAATGTCGGGGATAATATGTAACAAAAAGTGATTTGTATGCTCATCATTGCATCTGTCAAAATTCTTTGTCATAAATGTTGTAATAATATTGTTGTATAAGAAAAGAGCATACAAATATTATTATTATTATTTTTTTATTTTTGGTATGGTTGCGAATGAACTTCCAATCCTATTTCAAGATTGAAAAGAAAAGTCTCTTTTCAAGCTAATATACGGTATTGATAATATATAGAGGTATTGCTTGAGTATCAAAACTCACTCGAGCAATGTATGAGACCCTTAAAACAAGCTCTTGCTTGGTTTTATATTTCACCATTTTTTTGGCTTTCACCTAAATTTTCCAAAGTGGAGGACTTATGGGACACAGGTCTCAAGTTCAATTCTTACTGATGATAGAAGGTACTCTTGCAACAGTCTAGTCAACTGCGTGAAATAGTTGCTTAATTTAATTTATTTACTGGCGTAAGACTTATTAATCACTATCTACTGAATATTTGGCCAAATTATCTGCCAAAATGACTCTCCACATTTTCGCATACACCTCATATTATCAATGTACACAACCCTTCAGCTGTGAACTAAAAATAAAAATTTTCACTACTAATACTGTTTCAGAAAACCAAGAGAAAAAAATGCTTTATACTAATCACCAATCATCCCGCTAGAAAGAGGCTTGTCAAAAATATTCTGAAATTATTTGCAGTCCCACCATGCATCAAGTAATTATAGGTTTGAACCATAAGCTGGCAACTTGTCAAAGCTCCTATCCATCTTGGAGGTACGAGTCCAAGAACAATAACTATGGATTGTCCTAATAGTCCTCATTCTGATGAACAATGAAAACATCAAAAAGGAAAAGCCTGAAAAGGGATTACTGCAGTTTGCAAAGAGAGTGTGACTCAGGAAGATATCCCTGATTAATTTGGTCAAAATATTTATAGTAAATTGAAATCAAATCTATTATTTCTTCCATTAGAAAATCAATCGCGAAGATTCTCATATCTTGATTGGTCGAAGATGTACCAAGACTTCTCATTTGAGGCCTTTGTGAAAAGGAACAAATATGGGATAAGGAAGCCCCATATGATTATGAGGTAGAGCTAATGGATGGCTACGAGACAAAATTGGGGCACATTTGTTCATCATATACCCATCTCCATACAAGTATATATACACCATTAAGATTTTGTATATTAAGAAGATTACAAAGCAAAGTGCTGTCATGGGATACAACTGAATCTCTAATTACAATATTCGCCTTCATTATAGAGATTACACATTTATATTTCTAAAAGATACAAGGATTAAGTAATAAGCTGTATGGAGTTAAAATTATTTGCATATTTCTCTTCTTTAAGATTCAAAAAAGAGAGTTCTTATGTTTTCTTGTAATTACAAAGGAGAAATAATACAGAAGAAAATCAAAATGTGCATATATAGTTTAAGTTATTGTTTCACTGTTTTCAAGATGTTTTCATAGACTCACCCTTCATTTTTTATTCAAGGAGAGATGTGGGCCATCCACTTCAGCTTGAGGGTACTCAACCAACTCACAGAACTTGCAACAAACGTAGCCAGTTTGACTAGAATTAAAGAAACATGTGTTTAGGTCTGTTTTCACTACTAGAATTGGTTATTTTGAATTCTCAGTGATTTCGTTTTGAATTCTCGGTGATTTCGTTTGGTTTAACTAGCTCTCTCACTACATTTAGAAGATTGATGAATAATCATTTTATATCATATTTTGGAAGTTTGTACCTGATATGAGCACAATTAACAACAATGCAAGTTCTCACATAAAACTCAACAAAAATGCAAGTGCTTAAAAGGAGATTTCCACGATTGTGCATGCAACACACTCCTTAGTTCATTAATATATATAGTTCTAGACAATTGGGGAAGAGTGATCACCTTTGACCGAATCTCCTTCATGTAAAAATATAAAATACAAAGGTTAGATCAGTCGTGGCATTTTACCAAGTTGCCCATAAAATCTGAAGTACAAATATCATACATCTGTGGCCAAAAGACACTAAACAGAGTCTCACCTGTACCTGTTTTCTAGATGATCTTTTAATTTTTAACAAAAATGAGGAGTAGCACAAGATGCATGGCAAATGTGAAATTGTTGCTTCTAGGAGTTCCAAGAGTTTTTTTCTTTTGAAGTTTTATCTAAAGAGTAACTATTTAAGGAAATTTCAGACTTTGAGAGCTTTTGTATAGATTTCAATGATATCTGACAACTCTTTTGACTTGACAATATATAGGTTATTTTTTCATCAAGGTAGTCCTGAAGAAATTTAGCATTGATTTTCAGGCACGTTGATTTTTTTTTTCATAACAGAAAACAAATTCCTTTGAAATCGGTTATGGTTAATTTCTTCAAGTTTGCGTTTTAATACATAGTTACCAAGTTCGAATTCGATTCGATACGAGAAAAAAAAAATCGACTGTTTAAAATTTAATACGGAAAAAAAAAATCGAGAGTGGACATCTACAAATATTTAAATATATTGTTTTTCTAATATTTTAAAATTTTAAAATATACAAATATCTATCATTTTCTAATCAAATCAAATTCTTTTCTGTACTATTAACAACAATATTTATTATTTTATATAATACAAACTTTAAATATTATAATTTAATATTTACTCAAATGTTCTTGTATTTAAATTTAATGAATATATAACACATATTTTGCTATATTAAGTGTCCTAAATAATCTATTTATCACTTTCCTTAACTTTTAACAGATTTTAATAGCAATCTTACTTAAAAAAATACTTCCTAAAATCTCATCGATTAAAAAGCGAACCAACTTTTCCATTCATTAAGACTTATATTAACGTGTCATCTCACAGGTTTTGGAAACGTAGACTTATATTAAAGAGCACATCAGTGTTTGATCAACACTCATCATTGCACCAGCATTTTCAAATTCACCACAATAATTTGGAGCTGAGAAGACTGTAACAAGCTGCCTATCAGCAAAAAAATTCATAACCATCCTCCACCACATGAATGTGCACGACAAATGAGATCCAGATCAAGCTTTTGGAGAAAATCGAACACCTTGTCAGGACCAAATGTGTAAGAAACACCTCTGTCATTCGAGCCCCCATCCTTGAATTGTATTGCAGGGGTCTGCCCAAAGAAGATCACATAACAACCCTGTATCTGGCACATCTGTAGGTCGAGGTATATTCTTTATTTGTTCCAAATTGGTCAGTTCAGGCGAAAGACCACCATGCATGCATAGGATATTTTAATCTATAAGTGCAGCAACAGGCATGTAGTTGAAACAGTCTGAAAAAAAGTTTCCATAGTCTAACATTGAATCTGCGCTTGCACTCATCATAGAAACCATATATGCGATTTATTGAGGCACATTCATGATTTCCCCTCAGAAGGAAAAAGTTTTATGTGTATTTAATTTTGTAAGCAAGGAGGAGGCATATTGTCTTTAGGCTTTGTTTGCCCCAGTCTACATAATCTCCCAAGAATAAGTAATTTGATTCTAGTGGTAAGCCACCATATTAAAAAAGCCGTAGAAGATCAAAATACTGGCCATGAACATCACCGCAGATCTTGACAGGGGCCTCTAATTCCAACATGATGGGCTGTTTCATGAAAATGTCATTCGAGACAATGCAAAGCTGGTGGACCTCCGTCTCTGATAATTGAACCTGCTTGCCAGGCTTTGAGCCTCTCACCTCGAGCAACCTGTTGATAACATCGTCCAAAACGTCAGTTTCCATTCAATCCTCCTGTCAGAAATAATGCCCTCCTTCCTACGTTCTACACTTATTAGCTTTAAAATTTGTGTTGCCCCCTGCCTCCTCTCCTGGTCTTTAAGCCTCCCAAGAATTTACTGATCACGGGAGGGTATATGCAATATTGCGTTCCTGATGGGTCATACTTTCTAGAAGATAGGATAGCCCTGTCAGTACATGCGATCTACTAGCAGGTGTGCCTTTCTTAGCCAGAGCAGTTCCGTATGTATCTAGCAAAATAAAGCACGACACATACTAGATGTCGTAGTGCAGAACCTCTGGTAACCATGCTCTGTTCTTGACGTCTACCATAACGATGTTGAGCCATTCAGCATTCCTGGCCTCTACCTCCATCACAACCTTTGCCAATGAAGCACAGAGCCTGCATTTGGGCGAATAAAATTGAATGAGCATAGCCTCCTTTTTGGTAGTTAGAGCTAACACCAATGCTCGCTCTTCTGCATCATCTGGAGCTGACCGCTGCAGTTTCTTGATCTTATTATTGCTGGTAGCATAACTGTGTGGCCTGTCATGGGTAATAAAACCTTTAATGATTCGACCTACATTGCCGAAACCCTGAAATAGCCATGGTATCTCCAGGCGACATCCTTTCCCCTCCTCTTTTTTTTTTTTCCCATGCCCATTTCACACATATATCTATTCCCTTCTTGTCCATCTCAAAGCAAACTCAAATGATTTATTACGGCGAAGACGTTTCCAGGCATATAGCTGCAAATAAGTAGATGATTTAATCAAAATTGTGGTATTGCATCAGATCAACGATCTCTAATTTCCAATTTTCGATTGGATCGAATCGGAGCAGCGGAGAATTACATCGGCGTTGTGCATTAATCTCTACAAGTTCTGCTTCAAGTTCACCAAGCTTTATCTCAAGGTCATCCAACTCAATATCTGGATGTAAAGCAGACCTTGTAAAAGGAGATAACCCAGCTTTAATCATTTGTTCTCTAAAGAAGCGCAACTTCCGTGAAATTTCTCCACATCGTTTCACCTGATTAGCATATGTCCGTTGAAATGGGCTCTTGTCTGCATTAAGATCCTTGAATTGAAGAAGGCCGAGCTGTCCGAGGTACGCGATGCTATCATGCGCAGACTCAACAGGAATGATAAGCTGAACTAAATTCATCTCCTGCGAACGGAGGAGATCCATAGGAGGGCAACAGCTCCCATTTCTTGCCATGGCTATGGCAAAGGTCTACACTCACAGATCCTAAAACTTCAAAAGCCTACTCATTACCAGCTGCAATTTTCTACCAAGGAATCATAAGGAAGATCGGATCTATTTTTCTCTTCCGTTGAGGGTATTTCCTTTTCCAAAACCCTCCTCCACTCTGTACCACAACCTGGCGTAGAGCCAATTACATCGGCGTTGTGGAATTGGCGTATGTCAGAGTTTTGAATCGCTTTAAACAGTATCGGTGCGCAACAATTTAGAATTGTGAAAGTTGTAGTAATATCGAGTTAGTATAGGATCGGGGATCTCCAACCTCCGATTTCTGATTCATAGGATCGGAACTGTGACAATTGTAATTGAATCGGAACAAGAGAGATTGCATGTGATTTCCAGCGGCCGATTATATGGATCGGAACTGTGGTTCAAACGGGGCTGTGGCATTCAATCCCCGTGATTGCGATTGCCGATTAATTCACATTGAAGATTGCACCTAATGAAGAAGACGAAAAATAAAAAGAGGATCGATAATCTTAGAAAAAGGTCGAATTGAATTTAAGTTGGGTAACTGCATGGTAATTTCATATCGGCTTTGCTGTGTCGACTTGAAGGGCGCAGTGATTAATAGACAAGAACCTCGAAGACGTGGATTTGAGCGATAGCATCATCAAAAGAGGACGAGTTGCTAAGATTGTGCAGAGTTTTTAAATTCGGTTTATTGTTGAGAATCCAATAAGCAATATTCTAACTGTTAGATGTTTTATATCTTGAATCCATGTCTATATTTGAAAAACCGTTTTAAACCAATAAAATTCACAATCAAACCAAACAATTGTATCACATAGTAAGAAAGAAAAATAAAATAAAATTAGACAAATGTCTAATGATTAGACTAGACCGTTATTTAATTCAGTTTTAACTAAGACGACTCGCCATCTCAGAATTGTAGTGTTGGCATAGGATTGTCCAGTTTCGAGTTAGAATCGAACGACTTTATCATGGTTTCTCTAAATAAATAAATAAAAATAAGATCCCGGGAAGTTATAACCCTACGTCCGAGCTAAGAGTCGGAACTTGGAAGGACCCGTCTTCTAATTCGTTCTTTTAGATATTTGCAGCCACGGGGAAATGAACGAGGGATAGTCTCAAGTCCGTGGGGTTTATTCAGTTTGTGACCAGAACTTTTTCTCTGAAGTCACCACTGAAATATCAGCTATAGTTGACCGCTTCAGTTCTCGTGCCAAACATTTATTGCATATGCATCTTGCATCCGGTTTTCACAGATACTTATGGTGCTTGAGACACTGCTTCATTAATGATTATTTGGCAGTGATTCAAGAAGGCCAGAACCTAATAAACTATGTTTCCATGAATTCCATTGCAATTGGGAAAATTTTGGAGGAATATGACGAAGTGCACTGCTCAGTGAATGGATGGAACTTTAGGAGAATGCTGCAGGCTAAATACCTTGAGCTGTTGCAGTCACCATGGCTAATTGAACTGAGTGCTTTTCAGATTAAAACAAAAGACTCAAAGTATGAGCTATCCTGTGAAGATATTTGTGAATGTTCAAAAATATACACTAATAGCGATGACAACCATTGAACTGCACATGTGACATCTGCAAGATTGAACCGATTTCATGCTCCGAGGGTAGTTTATCCATCAGTAACAACGATTTTGGTGGGGATTTCATATTCCGACCAGTATCCTCGTTTTCAGAAATGGCGTATACATGATTGAACTTTCCTTATGATTCATGAAAATAAGCTGTGGTGGAAATGAATTTGCGTTTCCGCTGGGAAAAAAATAAATAAAAATAAGTAATTTATTATTATTATTTTGAACTTATGCAGAAAAGTTGCAATTAATCAAGTACGAAGTACGACTAATAATGCAAAGACTTGAGTCACGTTGGGATCCATTGGAGGGTAGTCACCGATTCTACTTTTAGCTGATTGAATTGTGTTACTTCTTGGAAATCACTGAAGTTATAATACAGGCTTCATCTCATTTTCATATATCCTTGGGAATGGATTTAAGAAAAACATCTGGATAATGCCATGAGCATTCAACAAAATCATTATTGCTCTAGTTTGGAACAACAATTGCAAAATTATAAAGGTAGAAGATATTGAACAAAATTAGTCATGCATGTAGGGGCCCATAGGCCTCAAGGGTTTAAGTTGTGCTCTGATACCAAGTGTAAGGACCCTTCTAAAACTATATACTTTTTTATTTTATTTTTACACAACAATTACAACCAGAAAAGAAACGCATTGAAACTATATACATTAGGACCATATTAAAACTATATACATTCATACGCATTGAGATTTCAAATTCATTCAACACACACATTGCTGATACTCATTTCAGGAACATAACACAACATTTACATACTTTTAATCTAAGATCAAGTAGTAACGAAATACACATGTATCGTACACTGGAAGGCGAGACTCCGCTTGCTCTGTTGTCGCTGGTATTCCCTTGTTGCGGGTCACTTCTGCGAGTGTATGATGACGCACTTGATCCGAAAACGAGACCCACCGGTTAACCTCCCAGCCTACTCCTTGGGTACTCTTCTTCCCTGCGGACCCTTGAGCTGCAATGGGGTTGTACAATGGAGGAAGAATCTAGCTGGCAGAGGAGAGAAACCTTAGCTCAAGAGTCCCCTCTCTAAAAATCCTCTACCTCACCAAACTCACTATAGCTTCTTAGTCACTACTTTCACATCATATCATTCATCCAACAATAGGGTTCCCAAAAGGTCCCCTCTACCATGGCTTGCCCCTTCTTTTATACGAGTCCTCATAGATGACACTTGGCATGTCATGCATAATTATAATATTCTATATTTTTTTCTTATTTAATAGTTTGATTATTCACCTAGCCATGTGTCACTCTCTCATCAAAGGTCACCCAAAATTATATACTTAACTTTTTATTTAAAACTAATATTTTCCTCACCTCACAAGATTCCTATTTCTTCTCTTAGTTGTCTCTTTATTCCCCCCTTTTATTCCTTAAATTGAAGTTATTACTTGGAGTCAATTAATGAGTCAAGATTTTATCCCCAATCTACTTCCTAAATTAACTCAGGTTATCTCTTAGAGGGATATTCTTATGTTGATTGATGCCACATGGAGCTTCTCTACATTCCTCTAAATTTAATTTATTTTTCTTATTTTAATTCACCTTCCTCTTTTCTTAATTAAGTTTAATTGGTTTAGGATTAATCTTTATCCTTACAATATGTTTGTCTTCCCCTTTTATCTAATTAAACCACCTAATCTACCCAGTATTTTCCAACATGGGGAGGGTAGTATTTTAAAGGTACTCTATTTATTTCTTCCTATGATCCTCCTTATTCCAAGTTTTTATTTTTGATTTAATTACCTTGGTTTCTAATCATCATTTACCCTTGATGTAACTTTACCTAGTTTTCATTCCTTATATTTATTTCCTATTATTTATTTTTAATGATTCCAAGGGTGCCAAGTTTGGTTGTGCCCTTCAAGAACTTCCCTGAAAGTTCCAAGGGTGCCACACCTAACAGTTTAATTGTGATGCCAAGGGTGCCAAGTTGGTCGTGCCCTTCAAGAATTTCCCTGAAATCCCAAGGGTGCCACACCACTTGCCCTTCAAGCATCCAGTGACTATGAGGGGAAAATATTGTGCAATGTCATAGACCACTATCGTCTCTTATGTTTCGTGCTATAGTGAGACTAATGGTGCCAGGGATCAAGGAATCCGCTTTGATGCGCGCCCCCCAGTAGGTTCCTCATGAGCGACCCAACTTTGGGACCTACCCTCATGGCATCGTGATCTTCAAGGCGAAGGTGTTTCAACCCTTCCAGCCCAAGTCACGGCGGGAGTGCTAGTGGGTGAGATCAGTGACACTGTCCCCACCCCTCCCATGTAGTTCCATCTACTTGTACAACCCCATCACCCATATGTGAGTCATTCGGCCAAGCAACTCATCTGTGCCTGTAACCATTAACATATCATCAGAATATAGATAAACATATATAGCAGGTTTCAAAATCGATTAGAATTTCAAAGATAAAATAATATAAATTTTCATCAAACCAGGTGTCGTCAACTCGTCATGTGCGAGTGCCTCTGGTGGTTTTCCTGCCATCCTCAATAATAATCAGTAACTAGGTTTTTCAGTGTTAGTCATTGTCATAATAGCATTATTACCATCACCTGGTCATTCACATCATTGTTCATTGTGAACCAGAACTAATGTGAGTAGCTAACATAGGGGATACCTCCATCATGGCTAGCATCATCATAACCTTAATGGAACCATACATATATATCAAAGCTATCATCATTATAACATCAATAGAAACATGTCTATCCTTTACTACTATCACCATCATGATATCAATAGAGATTACACATAACCACTAATTATATCGTAATCATAATATTAATAGAGAACATACATAACCATCACATTCACTGATGATAGATTCACGTTTATTTATCCTCAGCCTGAGTTACTCATAGACTAAAGTATGTAAGATAATGTCATATTAGAGTCAGGAAACTAGAGTGGGCACTACAACAATTAAGGAAACTGAGAAGAAATAATGGTGGCGATCCAAGGGGAATAGGTGGGTGGCCACCATTATACACCTAGATCAATACTCCCCCCTTAGGAAGCAATGGTCCCCATTGCGTTGAGTGCCTCCATGAGATGGGGAAACTTGTGCTGAACTTGGTCCCTAGTGAGCGACTTGCCTTAGTGTAGGAGTTGAGCAGCCTTGACAACCCAATACATTGGATCTTCTATCGGTGAGTGTTCCTGATCCACATGTCCATGATCCGATCACTTATGGCCTATTCCACAGAGTATGGGTTTAGCTGTATTGGTGTGAGTTGTTCTGCAATGTATGATGCGTTCAGTAATGCTGGAAAGTATGGCCGAAGGCTGTCCACATTGAACACTAGGTGCAGGCCAAGGAATGGGGAATGCTGAACTCAAAATCATTCTAACCCACAACCTTAGTGATGGTGTAAGGCCCATATCAGAGTGGGCGAAGCTTGCGATGTAACCTAGTGAGATGCTTCTTCTGCAAATGTAACCAAACTTTATCGCCCACCTATAACCTGTGTGGCACCTAATGCTGATCATGACACTGCTTGTACTTAGCATTGACCCTGTCCAATATGTCATGGAATTGCTCGCGGATGTGCTGAATACTCTCAATGAAGTGGTTAGCCATATCAAATTTGACTTGGACATGAGCCGAATCTACCTGAGTAGCTACAAATGGTATGGCCACATCAATGGGACATAGCAACTATAATCTCAATTCCACCAGAAAGGAATTGTGTCTAGTTGAGCTATGGAGAGATATGTTGTAACTGTTCTAGACATATGGTAGGCTTTCATACCATGTGCATTGATTCTTTGAGTTGTACATGCAAAAAATGTGCACGATCATCCTGTCTGCAACCTCTATTTGGCCATTAGTTTGGGGGTGGAAGGTCGTGGACTTAGTGAACTTGGTATCCAGTATCGATTAGAGGCTTGACCAAAATGTACTAAGGAACCTACTGTCCCATTCTGAGATCTATGGGATCCAAAAATGTACCCACACTCATTCAAAGAAGAGATTAATAGTGGCTTTTGTTGTGATACTTTTCTTACAGGCCACTGAAATGGCCATCTTAGAGAATCTGTCGGCGACCACGAAAACACAGTCATTGCCATGCTTAGTATCAGGAAGGCCCAACATGTAATCCATGGATATGGATTCCCAAGGATGACTAGGAGTAGGCAGAGGAGTATATAGGATTTTTTTTTGACGGTTGGTTTGGAAATGGCAAAGGCAGTGCAAGATCTGATGTTATTCCCAACATCCTGACAAAGGTTTGACCAATAAAAATACTTGTGCAACATTGCCACTATTTTCTCTGCTTTTAAATGTCTAGTGACTCGACTGTAGTGCGCCTCCCAAATCATATTAGCACACACGCTTTAAGGAGCACAAAGGTGTCTTAGGTGGCATAACAGTGCACCCTAGAGGTGAAAATTAGAAACTTTCTTGCCTTCCAAGAGAATTTGGTATGTGTTTTCGAATTTTAGATTGCTCTTGTAAATATGCAGCCACCCCAAAGTGTCGTGTCCACAAGAGTCAAGCACAGTGGTTAGCACCATGATCGATGGTCGACTAAGGCAATATGAAACATTGTTGGTGTTTTCCTTCTTGTACTTAATGTTCAAATGGAATTGTTGCATGTATGTTGCCCATTTCTAATGGTGATTGTGTTGGCATTATGATGCATGGATTATCCTTCATGGAAACTCGCTTGTAGTAGAACAAGTATATGGTAACTAGATGAATCTACATGACATATCAGAGGTGACAGAATGATGGAACACAAAGATATCATAAGTGACAGAATGATGGACAGAATAATGGTCAAAGGTTTGATACAGGGAGATTGTGTTAGTGTTGTCCTTGATAAGAAACCCAACTGATGGAACACATAGATATCAAAGGTGATAAAATGATGGAACAGAATAATGGTCAAAGGTTTGATACAGGGAGATTGTGTTAGTGTTGTCCTTGATAAGAAACCTAACTGATGAGTTGTCCTTGATGACAACCTATTTGATGAATGGACTACTTGATAAAGGTATAAAAAGGATGTGACAGAATACATGGCATTTGTGTTTACAAATGTGACAAAATGCAGGACAGTTCAGAGGAATCAAGTGATGATGACAACTCACAATGTAACAGGTCAATTCAGAGGTAACAAAGTAATGGCACAGAAGAATAGGAGG
Source organism: Pinus taeda (assembly GCA_000404065.3). Classification (NCBI taxonomy): domain Eukaryota; kingdom Viridiplantae; phylum Streptophyta; class Pinopsida; order Pinales; family Pinaceae; genus Pinus; species Pinus taeda. The sequence continues at coordinate 495,200 of APFE031593528.1, forward strand.
ATGGAACAAAGGACTACATATTAGAATCAATAAATTGAAGAAGAAGAATGTTTTAAGTTATATTAAGTTGTATATGCTGGTTCACCTAGTCCAAGTAGCATAAACAAGCGAGTTCACAAAACAAAAGGAGCGTATATGTTTGCACGCACGTTCACAGAAGAAAAAGCGCGCATGGGATGGAAAATTAAGGATAAAGAATACCAAGGGTCCATACCATGGTATTAGCCCACAATATTGAGGGAAATAACGATTACTTGATCCCGTCTAAGAATACCACAGGTTCTAAAGGTCATTTTGATCCAAGGTATTGAAAAAGGCTCTAAGTATATAAGAAGGAGAAGATCAAAGGGCTAAGTGTGCAAGTAATGAATATATTATGAAGGGTTATATCGAAAGAAAATATGCATGTTATGGGTTTCTGATGCTTTTCTTGATCTGAACTAAGTATGCACCTGAGTGTTTGATGATGGACGAGATCTAATGATGGAACAGGATCATAAGACCTGAAATGACTTATCATTATGTGATTCGATAATGGATAGGCTAGATCCAAGTGCTAAAAAATGTTTTACCCTTTAAATTTTATGATCTAGGTATGTCTGAAGTCCGGTATAAATGCAAAGTTATAAGTTATTATTTGTACATATATACACTAGTTCGCCTTGGTGAAGGTTCGTATACATGCCAATCCAACTCTTCCAAGCAGCGTATGTAGAAGAAAAGTTTTTTTTTTCAGAGATGACTGATCTATCTAAGTAGTGCTACTTTTTGCTGCTGTTTGTCAATGATGTCTTCTTTGGATCTGAAAGTAAAACTGATTGTAGAAGGAGATTGAGTCTGGTTGATTGATTGATTGAGTTAGAAGGGTGATCTTTGCTACTATTTGTTTAGAACTTTGTAAATTGGCAATAACTATTTAGAATGTCACTGATTGGTACAATTTGGGGTTAAGAGGTTTTATGATTCAATATCTTTAGAGGTATATGCAGGTTGGGTTAAAGGAAGTAGCGTATACATGCAGGTTGATTTGATTGAAGTAGCGTATACAATCTAACATATGATTTTTGAGGTTGCAGTTGGTTCTGGTTGTTGATGCAGTGTTCTGGGTTCGAATCTGTATTTTGATTACAGTGATCTAACTGTTTCAGTTGATTGGTTGAATTTTGATTATGTATCAGTTAATTGGGTTTTGAGTGAATGGTTGATTCAGTTGCATCAGAAGTTCAGTGATCGTTTGATTCAATTGTGTCAGAGGTTCAATGATTGTTTCAATGATTGGTTGATTCAGAAAGTAATGATTGGTTTTCAGTTATATTAGAAATTGATAATTGAGTTTCAGTGATCGATTTATACAAATATATTTTATGGTTGTATTGCAGTGGTGATTGATTTTGAGCTTCAATGTTACTAATGGGTCCAATATGAAAATTTGATGAAACGTAGCCTACATATTATGTTGTTGTGTACTAGGAGTATCTAGTCTAAAAATTTATGAAACATGGTCGCTAGAGGACACTGAGGGTTGGAGCCTTCAATGAGGAAGTCGAAGCTTCCTGCCAGTAGTGGCCGATGATTAGATCTAGGGGTTGGATCTCCTTTCCAGTAGAAGCTGGAGAACGAGTGAAGGTTGGAGCCATCTATAGGCTGACACCTACGTATTGGTAAACATATTAACCAGTACAAGAGCTAGGGGGTTGTAGCTCCCTTCTAGTAGAAGCTGGAGAATGAGAGAAGGTTATGGCTTTCTGCAAGTGGGTGCCTGCGTACTGGTATGAGTCTGCACTAGTACAAGATTGTAAAGATATTTTCTTTATATTAAAATAAGACAAAGACGACAACAACAGGTGGTTTTTCTCCCGTATTAGGTTTCCACCTTAAATCCTGATGTTCATGTGTGTTGCTTATGTGTGATGGTTTATTCTGTTATTACTGCACATGGTTACAGTTTAACGTTTAATAAAGTACTAATACTCTAGCTGAAGACAAACATATGATGGATTAAATGAATTATAAGATCATTGGAATACGCTAGATGTCTTAAGAATAATCAGGTGCACACAAAGGTTTGATTCAGTAAAGTTGCGTATAGAAATCTGAATATGAAATGGAAAAATTATTAATGATTTGTAAATACTTATTCACCCCCCTCTTAGTATTTTTCCCAACATATCGTTCTGCAACTTTCCTTATGTCTATATGAATTGTAGGGGTCAGTGGTCTGTGTGGATGACTGTTTCCTTTCCTAGAATGTAATGCTTCCATTTTTGGCAGACCTGCATAATGGAATACATCTATTTTTCATAGGTGGGATACTTTCAGACTATGTGTGAAAGTGTCTGACTGTGATATGCCACTGGGTGCCCCTGCTAAGAAAGAACTGCACCAATAGCATAGTCAGAGGCATCTGTCTCAATATCAAATAGTTGTTGTAGGTCTGGTAATGTGAGAACTGGTGTAGAGCATAGTCGATGCTTCAACTTGACAAATGCCTTTTGTTGGATTCAAACCAAAATATTTTTTCTTTTGCTCCACCCTTGGTGACTTGAGTCAAAGGCTAAGTGATATGAGAGAAATCCAACATGAACCTTCTATAGAAATTGGAAAAACCCAGAAAGCTGCGGAGCTCTGTTAGAGTGGTTGGGGCTGTCCAATCCCAAATAAATTGTCTCTTGGCTGGGTCCACATGAACACCCCACTCATCAATGATGTACCCCAAATATTTAACCTAGTTTATACCAAAAGTGCATTTATCCAGATTTGCACACAATTTTTGTTGTTGTAGGGTTTGGAGGACCTATTGAATATGGTGGAGGTGCTCTTCCTAACTCTATTTGAAGATCAATATGTCATCCAAATACACTACAACAAATGAGTTGGTGAAGGGATGTAATGTGTCTTCCATCAGTCTCATGAAGGTTTTAGGGGGAATTCGTCAACCCAACAGACATGACCAGCCATTCAATAAAGTCCTCCTTGGATTTGAAGGAAATCTTCCACACATCAGAGGGTTTGATTGGTACCTGGTGATAACCAGACTTCAAGTCAATGTTGCTGAAATATTTTGCCCCCTCGAGCTGGTCCATAAGATCATCAATGTATGGGATTGGATACCTATTTCAGACAATGATTTTGTTCAATTCCCGATAGTCAATACAAAGTCTCTGCGTCCTGTCCTCCTTTTGTACCAACACAATAGGGCTCCCACATGGTGATGAAATCAACCTGATGTTTCCTTTCTATAACAACTCCTGAATCTACATCTTGATTTCATCATTCTCCAGAACATAGTGTTGATAGAGCGACTGGTTGGGTAGTAATGCACCCGAGGTTAGATCGATGGAGTGCTTGACTTGACAATGTAGGGGTACTGCTATGGGTGAGGTGAAGATATCCCCACACTTCTCCATGACCTTGTCCATTCGTTGCTTTCGTGCGATGGAGCCCTGTCTGGAGGCCACATATGTGGCCACAACCTTCTTTTTTCCCTGAGGGAAAACCATAAGGAAGAAAAATTTCTCAGTTTGGGAAATGATCTTACAACATTTCTTTGTAGAGATAAAAGATATGGTGGTAGGCGGGGCTACCTCCGGTATTTAGTATAACTTATTGCCCAAATAAATAATAATAGTGCAAGGCTTAGACTCATACACATCATGGCACTTCCACGAGTATGGCTGGACTAATAATATATCACAAACTTCAAGAGGAGAAACATCACACAATACCTAATTTGTGAAGGGCTTGATGCTCTAGGGAAGACAAGACTTCTGACTGACGCAAAGATCTTATTCTTGGTGAAGCCACTTGATGGTGTACGATTGTGGGTGTGGTGTGGTCAGTAGGCCCAGCTGCTTCATGACCTCTAGTGAAATGAGTTTCTTTTATATTCCGCTCTCGTTAATGAACTACAACAGAGAACCCTTCACCCACATATGTGATTGGAAGAGCCGCTCCACCTCCTATGGATCTTCAGGATCAATCTTTTAGAGATTGGTGGTGGAAATGATGGCACTGGGCTCCACATAAATACTCTGCTTCCCTTTTTCATTCCCCTTGTCAGGTTCTGACTCCGAGTCGGAACATGCATGTAATTTTAGAAGATTTTAGCTCGATCACCAGTGATTGCTTGGCTCAACACTCACTTCCGTTGTGAGTGAGAATCTTATGGAACTCACACCATTTCCCTGTGTCCTTGTTTTTCTTCGTGGTGTTGTTCTTTGGTTATGGCTTTGATAGGTTGTATTGGGTCACCCCACCTTGACTTTGTCCTTTGTTCTACGGTTTGGGCGCACCTTTCCCTTGCTTCAAATTCATAGATCCAAAGTCTCACTTCTTTTTTTTAAATTTTTGCTCGATCTCGACAACATATTGATAGGCGGTGCCAAGCGAGGAGATGTCTAGGAAATCCATATTATCCTGGATGAACTTGTGTAGAAAGTCGTGATACTTGAGTACCAAATTCCGCTCATAATCCTTGATACCTAACTTTGTACAAAGGGTTTGAAAAATATTTGTGAACTCTGACACGTCTTGATTCCTTCCCTGCAACATCATGGTCCACTTTATGTATTTACCTTCATAGCTCCTGACAGGGTAATATTGTTCTTTGATGGTGTCTCGAAAATAATTCCAAGTGGGTGTGGCTGAAACAGTGAGAATTCCCTCTCATCTTTCTGTTCACAATAAGTTTCCCACTAGTCCTTGACATGGGGAGTGACTTTGAGGAGTTCAAATATAACCTTTTCTCGATTGGAAAAGTCATGAACCAAAAAATATCCTTCCAACAGATTTAACCATCCATCTATGGCATATTCATCTATCTGGCCTTCAAATATGGGAATGTCAAAGTTGAATTGTACTGTAAAGGGAGTGGTGCCTCTAGAGTGGTTGTTGGATGAAGATGCGTCACCTTTGGGTATACGTCGAAGGATCTGGGCAAAGTTATCCATCATCACATTCCTCTGTCGCTTGAGGGATTCCTCGAGAAATTTTTTGAAAGGGTCTCCTGTTCCTTGTCTTTCTTTTCTTTTGCCATGGGAGGCCATTAGGGTTTGCGAGGCTGGTCTTGCAAAGGTTCAACCAGTTTGAGCCCGAACACCTTATACCCTGACCTCGTTGGGGACATGAAAATAAAAATAGAGAAAGATCAGATTACTCTGATACCACTGATCTAAACTTATATAGGAACACAATAATACATATACACACATAAACACCGAGATGCAACATAAATAAAACTTCATTTCATTAATATCAAAGAACTGAAATATGCTTACATACATAATGAAAATAAACTAGCTCGGGCGATGGTATCTTATCTTTGAGAAGATATGTGGTGGCTACATGCCTCTGAACTATGTTACAATGAGGCTCAATCACCTTTTTATCATTAAGCAACAGTGAGAAACCCTAAATATCCAAAAATCTAACCCTAGGAGATGAAGTGTCAAAAGCTTGTGGATCCTGTTGGGGTAATTTTGAACATCAACTTCCTAGGGTCGTAACTTTGGCATACAATCTCCATTTGACTATCATAATACCTGTTGGGTGATTTAATTGTAAGTTAAATCCTTGTCATTAATTGTCAATCCGAGATTTGTAGAATTGATGAGGTATACCTGTATTGTATGTACTAGGTAGCTATTTATCAAAATAGATTAATCTAATGCAGGTAAAACTAATTACCAAACAAGTTAAATCAATCTAATCCAAACCAAACCAAACATAAAGAAATTGAAATCACACTTGCATAAAGGAAATCACACTTGCTTGAAAATGAAATCACTCTTGCATAAATGAAATCACACCACACTTGCATAAATGAAATCACACTTGCAAAATTGAAATTGCACTTGAAAAATTGAAATCAAACCACATTTTCATAAATGAAATCACACCACACTTGCATAATTGAAATCATGCTTGCTAAATTGAATTCACACTCACACCTGCTGAAATGAAATCACACTTGTTGAAAGGAAAAACACACTTGAATAAAATGAAAACACACTTGCTGAAAAGAAATGAAATAAAATAACTACACTATGTTACCAATATGTACAAAGGTGTGCAAACTGTGGTTGATGGGGGCCCTCCATTCTCCAGCAAGCACACTAAACAAACTATCACATCTTGGAGATCAAAGTGGCAGTATGTATTGATGAGCCCCAAAAATGGATAATTATATGGGCTCATTCAACCTCCTAATTTGACTTAATCCACCATTCTCACTAGTTTATTGCATGTTTTTGACTATATTTATGCTAATAGAGTGAATTGGGTTAGTCATTATGCCAACAAGTCTAATGTGTGCTTTGTGTAGCCTTTTTGGTCAATTTGGAGACAAAATTGAAGGTTTTAATGAGCACTTGGCAGCCAAATTCGTGGGAGAACAAGGGGAG
>APFE031593528.1:501673-527085 GCA_000404065.3 Pinus taeda
AGATCCTTAGATCTCTCCTAAATCCACATTTATCTCTTTTGGTTACAACCAATCTCCTAAAAATGTAAGATACAAATCCTCTCAAAATCCTATCATCCATGATTCTTATCCTTTGGATGTGCATAGTTAATGATCCACATCTTCTACAATTATTCCACAAATCCTCATGAGTTGGAATTTGAAATTCAAATTTTTGGTTCGATGGTCAAGTGGGGCCCTTCTAGAATCTCCAAGTAGGCCTACAATATCACAAAACTCATAACACTTTTAGATATATATGAAAACATGTTAATTTCCTAATAATTAATCACAAATTCACTTAAAATAATTAAAATCAATGATTTGGAAAATAATAATGATAAACCCATATAGTCATGAAAATGATTACTTAATGTAAGGTTATGAGGCTATAGAGTCACGTAATGAGGGTAAAATGATGGAAATGATAGTAAAAGTGGATGACATTTTGGAGACTCAACAATACTTCGTTTTGAAGACATTGAAGAGGAGGCCGAAAAAAACAATAAACTAGTTAAAAAAATTTATGGTCTCTCCATTTTCCATAAAAACGTCTTTTAGTCCCTCAAAACGGTTTCGAAAGTTGAGGACCCAAAAATCTACCAAAATTAGTGAGTTGTTCTAAAATTAAGGAAATTTAAAATAAAAACAATGGTGGGGGTCCAAGTGGAATTGGTGGGTGGCCACCAATATCCACCTGAATTAGTTCAAGTTAAGTCATATTTTGGGAAAAGTCGAATTTAGAGTGTGTGTGCATGTGAAGTTATTTTGGGCGAGTCACGAGACGAAAAATTTTAAATATCCCTTGCCGGGTTCACTGTAATCATCAAGTTTATGTGATCAATAGAGAAGGGCAACAACTCATATTTTTTTATATGTGTGAAATCTTGTGTCTTTCCTCCTTTGTCTTTCCACCAAATATTACATGGAGATGTTTGAGCAACTCACTCATTTCCCATTCTAGTGTGCTTGATGATGTGTCCATTCCGCCAGTAAATAACCCCTGCACAGATACACAGTAAAATTCGTCTAGAAAACATCAAAACATGGGTTTTCAGGAACTATTTAGCCATGTTAGATGAAGAAACGACCACGGTAGGGACAAGATGAAAACACAAAAAACAATAAGAAAAATATATATAGATATAGATATATAATTCATTATTTATTCAATCTTATAATATAAGAAACAATAACTCTAAATTAAGATGAGAGTTAATTATTTTACATAAAAATTAGTTTTTAGAACGTGTTTCTATCTTAGAGTCAACCTATATTATTTTACCGTGTTGCATTTTTTAATTGAAAAAAATTTAATTAGTTTTTAGAATGTATTGCTATCTTACAATCAACCACTATGATTTTAATGTGTTTCTATCTTAGAGTCAACTACTATTAGTTTAATGTGTTGCATTTGTTTAATTGAAAAAGTTTAATTAGTTTTAAGAATGTATTGGTATCTTAAAGTCAACCACTATGATTTTAATGTGTTAAAACTTATTATCATATTTTTTCCCATTTTTTTTTTTTTTCAAGAGACAAGAAGTTTATTATTTTAAATGAAAAATTATTCATCACAAATATAATAATTTTTTTCATGAAATAAGAAATTTTATTATTTTAAATGAAAAAAATTATTATTTTTAATTTTTATGTTAGTGTTGTATAAATTAATAGTTAGTAAATAGAACTAGATATTAATTCATAACAAATGTAGTATGTAACATTGCTACTTAGTACCTATGTCTTATGCAAAAGGTAATTGGATTTAGATGTTATTGCAACTGAGATTAAATGAGTATAATATTTGAAAAATGGAAATCAGAAGTTGGTCTTAGATCACAGATCTTGATGACACAAATTATTAAAATGAAAAAAACATAATTTTATAAATCTAATTGTTTCAACAATGAAAATATAAATGACAAACATGATCAACCCGTGCAAAAGATTGATTTTAAAATTTTATCTGCTCATCCTTTTGCATTAGACTGTGGGAGAAAGCATAAAGCTTGTTTACACCCATTTTGTGAGTTTTATGAGAAATTAATCTAAACATCACAGAGATAACAAGTCCAAGTAAAGAAAAAGAATTTGCAGACACAATCCACAAAGTTTTTCCTCAATCTTGATTTGCATTAAATTACAAACTAATCCACCCACTTTTATTAAACACAATACTATATATAATTGTAACAGATATTATATATTTATGAAATTAATGAAATATATTATATTTAGTGAAATACTCGTGAATGATTGTGATGGCACTAAATGTTTTCCAGTGTAACGAATGATAGTGAGGCATGGTACACCCACCTATCTTGGAACATGTTACACAGTCTCCCAATAGGCCTGGTAAGATTCCCATGGCTCGAGGGTTATGGTAAAGCAAACCTAATAAAAAAGGTAATGGAAGCAAACACAACAATAAAGGAGTAAAAAAGAAGCATGTAAAGGAACGAACATAATCTCGTCTGATACCTCACAACAAATGCCACTACCAAGTCTCCATATGTAAACAACTCATGTTTTTACATTGTTGGAAATGTTTATACACACTCAATGGGGTAAAATAAAATACAGACAACTAAATTTAAGGCTACTTGAGGAAAACTGTTACATGAACTAGAGTAGTTATTTGAACATTGATAAAATGTTGAATTTCAATTAATTGTAGATTTTGGAAATATTCTGAAATAGATATGATGGAAGTAAAATATTTGAGTTGGTTGCTATTGGATCACTCCTATTCATCAGATTCAATTTTAGAGTATATCTGAAATATGCAATAAAGATAAGAATTGTTGTTGCTAGAGATTTGGTGAAAGTTTTGGGTGTGTCTAGATCAGTAAAATGATCAAGGAAACACATTTGCAATGCTTGCAACAATATTATGATTTCTAAACCTCATATTTCTTATGTTTGATGAGGAAAATATGTGGAAGATGAGAATGATAGAGTTGTAAATGTTGCAAAGCTGCTAGGTTGTAGCTTCTAGAGTCTACTATGACAATATTATTAAACCACGAGATTAGGAAATTGTGCAAAGGTTTACTAGTTTCAGGCTATGGAGACAAGAATTGCATTATAAAAGATATATGTAAATTCATGTGACTCGCTAGTAGAGCATATTGATGAGTCATGAAAAGAAAGAAAACAATACAAGGATATGGCTAGAAATGAAGGAAGAGGACGATTGAAAAGGCTTTTGTATAAATCTAAAAATATTAAAAAAGAAAACAACATAGAGTTGCAAAGACCATTCTAGATAAAGTCATATTATTATTTCCACTATCACAAGAAATGATGAAGTTCATAAGTTTGAGAACTTTGTCAAAATATTGGAATCGAGAAAGATAAATTCATATCACAAGAAACCAAAAAATATCATCATTAAAAATCATATTACATAAGTGGGATGCAAAATTTGTTTGTGTGTCATGAGTTTCTGGCATCCAAAGAAAATTAAAATGGGCATTCATTAGAATGGATCTTACCCTCAACACTACTTTTGAGTGTATATAAAGGATTTAAATTTATTTTGATTAAAAAGTTACTGTACTTTGCAGCTAGATGTCGAAGAATGGTTTAATCTGTGTTAGTCTCGGCAAAAGGCTGTCAACAACAAAATTTTATCAGTGATGTTGATTGGCCCTCAACTATGGCCAAGAATTTTCCATAACCTGAAAACTGTTATAAATTCGAAAATGCCTTTGTTTTGCCTATGGGAGAGATTCTCGAGAAATGGAGAAATTGATGCAGGAATTACCATTTCTCGATGAAAATGACCTTTCTTTGGGATTAGGAGTGGCTTCTCATCGGGGATTTCATGGGGTTTGGACTTCTTATGTTTTCTACATACATGTAATGTAACTAACAACTATGGAATATGCAGATGGAAGATGACTTGTATCATGAATATCTGTACCTACCATTGAGCGGAAAAACAAAGAAGCCAAGAAGTATGACAAACACAAAATGGGAGATTCTCGATAGAGAGGCATTTGGAAGAATATGACTGTGCCTAGTGGCATCAGTAGCCTTTAATATTTCAAAGGAAATGACAACAAAGGGTTTAATGATGGAATTGGCCAAACTATATGAAAAACCCTCGACCTCAAACAAGGTATTTCTTATGAAGCATTTATTTAATATGAAGATGTTAGAAGGTGGATCTGTTGCTGATCATTTAAATGAATTTAATACGGTTACCAGTCATTTAAGTTCTGTAGGGGTAAATTTTGATTATGAACTTAGGGCTCTATTATTTATATGCTCATTACTAGAAAGTTGGAATGGATTAATGATGGCCATTAGTAACTCTGTCTCTAGATCCAGTTCTTTGAAATTTGACGATGTAGTTGGTGCTATCCTCTGCGAGGAAATGTGACAGAAAAGATCCCGTGAGACATCCAATAACGCTTTGACTACAAAGACTAGGGGAAGGAAAATGGAAAGAGGAAAGAGCCCAAGATATCATAGTAAGTCAAGGAAAGGAAAATCCAATTCCAAATCATGGATAGCGTGTTGGAAATCCAGGAAGAAAGGACACATGAAGAAAGACTCTAAGTCTCGAAAGGGAAAAAAAGGAGACACACAACAAGAAAATAATCATGAAGAGAATGTGACAGGTGATGTGTTGAAAGATGCTTTGATTCTTTCATTAGAAAATATTATTGATGTTTGGGTGGTAGATTTAGGGGCCTCATTCCTTGCCACACCTAATAGGAAACATTTTCATGATTATGTTCAAGGAGATTTTGGACAAGTTTTTTTGGGTGATGATAAACCCTGTAAAATCATTGGAATGGGTAAAGTTTTCATTAAAAAAGGAATGGAAACAAATGGATATTAAAGGAGGTAAGCTATGTTCCTGATTCAAAGAAAAATATAATTTCAACAGGGCAGTTGGGAGGTGAAGGCCGTGCAACTACTTTTACAGATAAAACTTGGAAGGTCACTAAAGGAGTCCTAGTAATAGAAAAAGGATAAAATGTACATTGTATTTATGCAATGGTATTTCTAATTTTGTTAATGCTTTAACCTCCATAGGAATAGATACAACATCGTGGCATCATAGGCTCAGACACGAGTGAGAAGGAGATGTTGATTCTTCACTCAAGAAATTTCATGCCAGCTTTGGAGCATGTTGATTTGGATTTGTGTGAGAATTGTGTTTATGGAAAATAGAAGAGAGTCACATTTCTCAGAGTTAGTAACGAAAACAAGAGAAAAAAATTAGAGCTTTTACATACAGATGTATGGGGACCTACTGAGGTATCATCTCTCGGTGGCTCTTGCTATTATGTTACTTTTATTGATGATGGAACCAAGAAAACCTAGATTTATTGTATTCGAAATAAATCTATTTTTTTTATAATTTCAAGAAATGGAAAGCTTTGTATGAGAATGAAACAGGAAAAAAGTTGAAATGTCTCAGATAAGACAATGGAGGTGAATATTGCAGCAAAGAGTTTGATAAATGCTATTTAGAGCATGGAATTTGTAGAGAGAAGACAGTTCCAGGAACACCACAGGAAAATAGTGTGTCAGAAGGATAAACATGACAATCATGAAGCATGAAAGGTGCATGAGATTTCATGCAGGATTGAATTTACAATTTTGGGAAGATGCTGTAGTTAACGCTGTTTATTTTAAACAGAGGGCATTCAAATTCTTGGATGGTGGTATTCTAGAGGAGGCATGGATAGGTAAAAATCTAAACTACTATTTTTTAAAGATTTTCGGTTGTGAAAACTTTGTCCACATCAATAAAGAAAATAGAACAAATCTTGAGGAAAAATCAAAGAAATATACCTTTATTGGATATGGTGTTAATGATTTTGGTTATCTCTTATATGATTATGAAGATCATAGAATAATTAGGAGTAGGGATGTCATATTCAATGAAATGGTCTTGCATAAGGATCGAATGCAGGAAAAGAAACAATAAAAAGAAAACAAAGAATACACATTGCTTGATGAGATCACAGACTCAAGTAAACGTGTCTGAAAATCATAATGATCAAGAACCACAAAAACAACAACAACCAAAAAAACAATACACTTCAAACACCTAAAAGTTGTGTTAGAAGATCCACTAGGATAAGTAAACCCCCTCAAAAATACCCCCTTTCATTATATTATGTATTGTTGTCTGATTTTGTTGAACTAGGATGTTATGAATAAGGAATGCAGGTAGAAACCAGGAAGAAGTGAGAGTTAGACATGAAAGAAGAGATGGACTCCTAGGTACATAACCAAACTTGGGACTTAGTTAGGTTGCCTGTAGGTAAAACAACATTATAGAATTAATGAGTTTACAAGTTGAATGAAGAAGATGGAGGTAGAAAAAGGTATAAAGCTAGAATTGTGGTGAAGGGGTTTGCACAAAATAAAGGCATAGACTTTGATGAAATATTTTCTCTTGTTGTTAAAATGATTTCAATCATAACTATTTTAAGTCTAGTAGCAACGAAAGATTTTCACCTTGAGTGGTTAGATGTAAAGACAACCTTTCTCCATGGGGATTTGGAGGAAGAGATATATATGCAGCAGCTACAAGTATATGAGGTCAAAGGGAAGGAGAAACTAGTGTTCAGGTTGAAGAATAGCTTGTATGGATTAAAACAGGCTCCAAGGTAGTGGTATCTAAAATTTGGCAGGTTTATGTTTGAACAAAGTTATACTAGATGTCACTCTGATAATTGTGTTTATCTCAAAAGGAAAAATGATAGTAGCTATATTATATTATTATTGTATGTAGATGACGTGCTTGTTGTAGGGTCTAACATGGAGGAAATAAATGTGCTTAATGGAAAATTGGCAAATTCATTTACAATGAAGGATTTGGCTATTGCAAAAAAAATCCTTGGTATGAGAATAACTAGAGACATGAAAAATCACAAATTAAAATTGTATGAGAGTGAGTACATACAAAAGGTGTTGGAAAGATTTAATATGCAGAATGAAAAGCTAGTTACTACACCTTTAGCTAGCCATTTCAAACTAAGTAAGGAGATGTGTCCAAAGACTCAAGAATAGATGGATTATATGCCTAAAGTTCCATATGCATCAATAATGGGAAGTTTAATGTATCCAATGGTTTGCATAAGGCATGATATTGCACATGCAGTGGGAGTTGTAAGCATGCACATGAATAATCTAGGAAAAGAACATTGGATGGCAGTGAAGTGGATTCTTAGGTATTTGAGAGGTACCACAAATAGAAAATTATGCTTTGGTGGTTCAACATTGCTTTACAGGGATGTGTTGATGTAGATATGAGAGGTGATATAAATAATAGGAGAAGCACCATATGGTATGTGTTTACTGTAGGTGGAAAAACTGTCAGTTGGGTTTCAAAAATACACAATGTTGTTGCTTCTATAAAGGCTAGTAAAGAAATGATATGGTTAAAAAGGTTTATGGATGAATTGGGTAAGAAGAAAGAGATGGGAATGTTATACAGTGACAACCAAAGTTCCATTCATCTTGAAAATAACTCAACATTTCATTCCAAGACTAAACATATACAACTCAAGTACTATTTCATATGCTTAGTGTTGGAAGATGGAGAGTTGAAGCTGGAAAAGACACATACTAGCAAGAACCCTGTAGATTTGTTAACAAAAGTTGTAACTAGGGAGAAACTAAAATTTTTCTCAGTTTCAACTGGTATTCAAGTATGATGATGAAGATGAGAAACAACTAGGTCCAAACTGGAGTCATTTTCCAGCAAGTGAAGCAACGTGGAGTTGCTATAATCAGTCTCCAAGTGGGAGATTGTTGGGTGTGGAGCTTGATTATCTTCTTTATTCAGAGGCATCGTTGCATTGGATCCTAGTTCATAATGGGGAAGAAAAATCGTCTGTTTAATCACCGCGGGGGGGGGGTCCAGGAGGGGGCGACGATGATTTTATGAGCCCTCCCTGGTGGGGGTTTGGGTTAGCGCCCTTGAAGCTAAAAATAGATCTAAAATTTCCTTGTAAAATTTTGTAATTTCAATATCAATCTAGTCCGTTCATTAGGTAGATGATATGACGATAGAAGTTATGTTTAATTTAGGGTTTTTTCCCTAGAAGGTAACCCATCGCTATATATGAGGGAATTGTATTGTGACTGTGTATATGTGTATTCTGAGTGAGAAAGAGAGAGGAGGCCGTGTGAGAGAGAAGAGAAAATTACAATGGATTTATAGTAGGTTGTATCTCTTCATTTTGTTGGATAATATAAAAGGAGGGACTAGTTGTTTCTTTGTGGATGTAGCACAAACTGGGTGAACCACATATATCTGTGTCTCTCTAGTTTTATGCATTTTTTGTGTTTGTGTTTCTGCAATATTTTATGTGTATCATTTCTCTGCAATATATAATTTTCTAATAGGTTGTGCCTGGTATAGGTCTATTGAAAGTATTAAGTCAATATTACCAAAGTAATTGGTTAGTGTGTGCTTTATTTTCCGCAAATGCTTGTCAAATTCATATAATAATGTTTCTTCAATGAGCAATACACAAAGCTATTTGTTTAATGGCATGCAACGTGATACCTCCTGCATTGAACATTGCTTTCCCAATATCAGAAGTTATAATACCTTTTATTTGTGAAGGGTCATAATGCATCTGTAGATTGTAGAATCACATCAACGACTGGAATGTTGTTATAGTGATGAATATTTTTCTAGTTCCTAGAACTCCTGTTAGAAATAAGTAAATTGGTTTGTTTGGATTAGATTTTTTTAGCTTATTATGTCCTTTACTATTTTTGCTCGTTCTTGGTTTAATTTTCTTCTATTGTTAAATAATTTTCTATCATCCATTATATGTGGTTGTTTTGTGATTTGATTTTTTTTTTTTTTTCATTTTGTCTTTTTTTTTTTTTTTGT
This sequence comes from Pinus taeda, assembly GCA_000404065.3. NCBI lineage: Eukaryota > Viridiplantae > Streptophyta > Pinopsida > Pinales > Pinaceae > Pinus > Pinus taeda. The sequence goes on from APFE031593528.1 coordinate 510,579, forward strand.
TCTTTGAAAGTCTTGCAAGTCACTTTCAAAGTAATATTCAATATTCTCTCTTATTTGCTCAAAAGTATCTACATTGAATAATTGTTGTTCTTTACTTTCCATCTCATGTGTTGCATCTTCATGGTCATATCATGTTGTGTTCATTTCAAATGCAAACTTTCTTTCATTTTTCTTTATGATGTCTATCAATGAATTGTAGGCATTGTCCCATGTAGAGTATTGTTGCTTGAAAATATTTTCATATACTCTATATGGAACAAACAACATTAATTTTTCCCGATGGTAATTATCAGGGTTTTTATGTTTTTATTTTGTGTATCTAATGGCATATGTTTTGGCACTATTTCTTCATTTTATGCCTTTTATTATATAACTTGATGGAAACTTTTCTAAGCATATCTTTAGGATGATGGATATTATTGAAGGACACATTATGTCATCAAAATTGTCTAGCTAATGTTGTAATCATTTTTGTTTCTTTAGTATAAATGCTCATTGTTTGATGGGTGAAGTGTTTATGAATATACAATTTCTTGAAATTGTATTTAGTGGTAGAGATATAATTATGCGCACAATTTATTGTGTAGACATTTGTTGCATAGTTACGAGAGCTTTGCCAAGCCTACTAATTATTTTTACAATGTCAATGTTTGAATTTTGATGTTCTTCTCGTATGTGTTTAAAGTTTGTTGTCATTGTTCTATAAAATTTGGCATGTATGAGCTACAATATGTAGCTGTTGTGTATGAGTCAACTATGAATTGAGATTCAGTGTTTGCATTCCATATCTTTGGAATATGTCTCGAAAAACTATTTGTCCACATGTCTGATGGTTTTCTTTGTAATTATACAATCGTAAGATTTAAGTTGCATGCATATACTCTTCATGCGTTAAATCTAAATCATTCAAAAAACTATTGAATGTATATCCATCATCATATTTAGAATTTTGCATTGTTTGAAAGATTAGTATTACATTTTCTTTTGTTTTGTTATTGTCACATTGTAAAGGTCTCAATAATCTTATTTTTTTCATTGGTGGTTGTGGGAAATTAAATCTACAATGTAATTTGTTTCTTTTCCTACAAGTTTTTGTATGACAATAGTGATGCGATGTCTTTAAGTCATCTGTAATTATTGAGAAATCATAGGACAAGTATTTATCAATGAATTTATCAATTTCTAGGTCTGTATTTCTCCCGAAGATTGGTGCATTCTTTATCCATTGTAATTCATGGTCATGTTCTTTAACTCTATTTTGGAATTATGTGACAAAAAAGTAGCCTTCAATACTTTTGTAGTACCTATTTTAATCACATATTAAATTTCGTAGAGCATAAACTCTATTTCTATAGTAACATGCACAAGTTACAAGGTCATCTCTAATCAATGAGTCAATTCTACTGTTTTCAACTTCATTTTTAGTGTATTTTTTTTTCTTTTTTCTGATTTGTTTCAATGCATTAATCAATGGTTGCTAATAATTTTTTGCACTACTAAGAGAAATAAAAAATGTTGGTGGTCCTAATTGTCATATCATTGCATACACTTTCCTACGTGTTCATGGTAGTTTGGAGATGTACACATAGCTTTCAAATCCATGTATCTAATGGAAAAACTTAAAATATCATAAAGGTTTGGATTTGATTTAACATATTTTTTTTTTGTTTTTTCTGCCTTTTAGTTTTCCTTTTCTTTTTCTAACTGATATACTGCTATACAATTGATTTATCTGTTAAAAAACATTGTTATATGATATGCAAAGTCATGTTTTTTATGTAACACATCCCATTTTGCAATTTTTTGATATGAAAATGTGGTTGTTATGTCAAAATCTCATTTTTCACCATAAAAAATGTGGGAAAAATCATTTCTTCTCACTATTTATCTCAGAAGATCCCTAATGAAACATATTCTTCAGCAGGAGCAATATTTAGTTGGTTGTTTTTAAGATCAAAGATGTTGTATGAATCAGTGAATCCATGCACCAATTTTTTAGTAATTGGACATTCATTGCCTTGATAAATAGATTCTTCATTATTCTTGCAATGAAATTCTTCATCGTCAATATTCATTTCATTTTCATATGCTTCTTTATTTTCCATGAATACTAGTTCTGACTTATCAGTTATTTTGATTTTTTGTAGTTTGTAAAGTGTTGTTGCACATAATCATTTTAGAGATTTCATCACAATGTGGAGACAAATGCGACCAAAAGAGTAAGCATTATTGAAATTCAAGATTTTTATAATTGTTACTACAATAGTGTCAATTTCATTTATGTCACGAGGCAAATCATGTTGAATCCTTGATATGTTGGTAGGAATGTTGATAACTCCACCTGTAATTATTAATTGTGGATTTTTATATCTATGACCAAGTTCTGTTATTTGCAAAAAAGGAAATCAATCATCAGATCTATAAAGGAAAGTTAAAAAGATTTTTTATAATGCTTTAACATCAAGTTTATTACAACATTGAAGTAACTCTTAAAGGTTACTGATAGTTTATTATACAATCGTTAGTAGTTCACTTGGAATATCAATTAGTGGTGTCACAACTCAACAATGTTTATCATGTGAAAGATCCCTTATTATTTTCGTAGATTTATTAGAGTGAGTGCACTTGGAATTCATTTAATTTTATTATCTATGTTCATGTTACCAAGTCAAGAAATCATGTAGTTGATTATATTGTTAATTATGTTTTAGATTGGCACATTAATCATTCATCACACTAATAAGCATCATCATTATAACACAACCACATGTAGACATGGTCAAGTCATATATATATATATATATATATATATATATATATATATGTACACGGTTACATAAAGTGAATATATCCTATAAAATCAGGGCTTCTATTGTGGTGCTCACATCTATGATCTTATCAATCTATCAAAAACTCTATGTTTGAGACCCTTGCACTGAATGAGTGTCATGGTCATGGATGATGGAATTGGCTACCCACTGGAACAACTATATCCAAGCTCGTGGTACCCCTACAACACGTTTATATATCCCCTCATGGAGATCATCGACTTGTGTCATCAATACCTAGTGGCTTAATCCCTCCATGTTTTACTACAATGAGTAGAGAATTCTTTCTGCCTCTATGAATGCTCCCTCCTTGCCTCCACCTCAACATCGATGATGAGGGAGGCCCTTAGGTTGAACTTGTCCCACATCTACACAAAATCAAATTTTGTTCCACACAAAAAAATAATTTTTTTCTTCTTAAATACTTAAATTTAAAAATCCATTTTTTAAAATATATTTAAAAATGAAAAACAATTTTTAGTCACGTATTTCGCCCCATGTGACATTTTTAGGAAGGTCCAGCTTTAGATCTCCTCTAAAGTATAATTTGGCATAGGGCTAGTCGTTTATGGTGAGGGAAGTTTTCTCCCACTAGTGGAAGAAATCATGGTTGAAAGTGGCTAGGATTACTTGTCCTCCTTTGAACCTCCACATCAAATCTTCCCACCTCACCATCCAAGGCTCTCACAAGTGAGAAACACGTGGTGTCACTTGTGGCATCAATGTTGGTATACGATCAAAGTAGAATGAGCACAATATGCTCCCATAGCCAAAATCATTCATTCAGCCATGTATATAATCTAAATTCTAAATCTTCATGTTAGTCAACAAAGTGATGTACCAATTGTATACTATCAATCGTAGGAACTATACTGCTAGAAATATATATGTTCGATATGGCTAGTGTAATGAGGCTAAGTTTGATATCCATGTTATACTAAATAGATGAATTTTGACGACCAAGTTTTATATACTTCCAATGGGTATTTGTGTGCCCACCTTATGTGTCTCAGTTGTGCAGTAGAAGCTAATATAATCCTCAATTGTAAGTCCGCCTCCAAACTTACTCTTCAAATTCACTTCACCTCTTCTAGATAGAGTAGTAATAAAGTATATGTCTTCCATCTCAATATTGAGAGGCATGGAATCTATTATGAAGAAATATTTATCTGAACTCTACTAATTTATCAATTTCTACAACATCTGTCTCTGCACACGCATATTGGGCATCAAAAAGAATTTTAAAAGCCCATCATTCGTTAAGGCATCCATTTCCTCATGGTCCTCCAAGACTAAATTGTCAATACCTTTATGCTCTCTTTCTCCCCACATGGTGTCCATATTGCACAAAGTTCAATTTGAATGTCAAATTCTTATTTTTAACTTTGCAGTATGTGCCCCTGCAATTTCAATTTTGAACAATCATGTATATATGGGTCATTCCTTTTGGATAATTGTGTATAGGGTCAACTATACGTAACAAAATATAACATTATCCATGTGTGTGCAGTTTTCTTACTAAATTTAAAATAGTTGTGGCCAAATTTCGATCAAATTGTTATTAATTTGAATCACATTGAAGAGAAAAGTGACTAGTGTAACCTGTAACTTGCATAATTTCATTTGGTGGTCTATAGCTCCTGAAATCTGTGATTAACCCTTGGAATAAATTTTGGGCAAAAAAGCACCAGCATAGGTACAATGCAAATGAAGTGGTAAAATATTGTTAGGTCCTTATACAACTAGTGTATTCCCATTATTTTTATTGTTAGTGTAGCCCCTATTGTTATTGTTGTTCCCTTACATTATTATTGTTATGTAGGCTCTGATTATATTGTGACCCCTTAGACTCCTATATATACCAAGGAGGTCTTATCATTTGTATCATCCAAGAATTATTCATTAATGTGATGTAAAAGATGTTTCCCCCTTGAAGCAGCTATTTCTCAAGTCATTCATCTGTATTTTCTTCTATTATGTGAGTTGGTTGCATAACAATTGGTATAAGAGCTTTGGATTCTAGGATTTTTCTTCTTCAAACATGTCATCTTGGATTTTTTGCTATAACTTGTTTTCTACGAGGCTTTAGTAACTGAAATTTCAACCACACGGAGTTGAAATATTGATGAAATTTGTGTACAAATTTTAGATCTTAGTTCACTATATTTGAAAATATATGATTCGAGGAAGTTAGGGTTTTTTCAGGCTCCAGAATTCATTGTCAAACATGTGACCTAGGGAAAATCGTCATAACATCCCTTCCGAGCATCAGATTTAAATTTTGTAAAAGATATTTGAATTTAAACATAATTTAGTTTTTTGGGTATCATTTTCAAGGGTCAACGGCCAAAACAATGACACATGGTACTCCGTACAATTTCACTGTACTGAACCATTATATAATCATGCTATCATGGGAGATTGGGCATAACTCTTTTTTTTAGAATCAAATATTAGTATGAGTTGTGGGGTTGGAAATAAGACTTATAAGGATACCAAAGGAAGAAATTTCAGACATTGGAGATTCGAAATTATGGAGATACAATGGTTTTAATATCGAGCTCCAAAAAAGCAAGAAAAAGGTGTGTATTTGTTTTAAATTTTGCATAACTTTTGTTTGAAAAATCAGTTTGAAGTGATTCAAAGGGAATAATAAAGCATAAATATCAGTTTTTGATTATGAAATTCCTAGAAACAAAAAAAAGGACACACCTTGTAAGCAACTAGAAATCTCTTCTATGACACATGAAGAAGAGGAAGACATGCAACATGATATATCAAACATATGTTACCAAGTGCAACAAATTTCTCTCTCATAAAGAGTAACCAAAAATGAAATGGAAGCTAAGATGGATGGTTTGAATAATGGTTTAAAAGAAGACATGGAAGGTTTGAAGGATGGATTATGTTAGGATATTCTGACACATAGGAAATAGTTAAGTATAACTTGGTCTAGTGTAGATTTAGGCAAAGTGTGTTTCTTTACTATGTACTTTGTAACTTACTATCTGATGGTCATGATATGTTCTAGACATGAAGCGATTTGACGGCTCATTCTCTCCTCGGTATTACCGATGCTTGATCCGTGGCTTAACACCCGATTGGTCCATGATCTCTATTTAAAGAGCATGGAGGGTCATTTGTAGGATGACCATTCATGAGAGAAGCTTATGTAAATTTTCTTTCTTTTATTAATAAATTGCCTGAAGTGGCTACGTTGGCTCAGGCCGTGGACTGTTTCACTCTTTGAGGGTTTTAACCACATCAAGAACACTGGTGTATTGATCTGTGATCTGTTTGCGAGCGGTTTCCTTTGGTGTTCTATCTGAGGAACTTACCCTATAAATTGGTACATGGTATCAGAGCCATTTGAGGGCTGTATCCATTGGTGATCGAAATCCAAAGACAGTAGAACTGCATCTAACTGCCATTTCTTAGATATACTATTTCTGACTGCTTTCGGGCCGAGAGGAATGTTCTATTGTGTCAAGAGCACTTGTTCCAGTGAGAAACCCCTTTTGTTTCATGCGAAAAGGTTTCTAGTAGCCCTAAGTACTTCATTTTTAAGATATGGAGGTATAAAGTCTTTATTTGCAGTTCTAGTTATTCATCTCTATGTTTATTTCAGTTTATTTAGCTCTCTATTTTTTATTACTGGATCTATACATTTCATTTTTGCGTATGCTCTTTGCCCCGCGACTTTGTGTGATCTGGGAAAATCAGAAATAGAAAGGAAGGATTTTTCTCATGCGTATGCTCTTTTTCGCCACGCCTTAGTGTGATCTTGGAAAAGCAAAAACATTGAGGAAAATATTCAGTTTTTGGCAAAAGCTAACTTCAAGCCATAAGGTTTGATTTTTTTTGCATGTCCGTGTTGGGTTGAGCGGTTTTTTGTTTTGTAGGCAAAAAATGAGCCTTTTCAAGTAAGCATGCACCCCAAAGCTTCAATGACTAAAAAAAATCTCTTCCTCTTTTCCAAAAATTACTAACCTTTTAAGCTAGCTCACTTGGTTCAAAGTTACTTTATGAGAATAAAGGTCTTGGGTTCAAGTCTTTCTTTTTGTTGAGTTATGTTTTCAAAAAGCACGTGTAACTTATGTTTTAAAACTAATTTATGTAAAAGTCTTCTCACCCATTATAAAAAGTGAGTCACTTATAATTCTAAAGTCTCTTTATATTTTATTTAAGTTACAATTTAGTGGGTAGCTCATAAAGTACCATTGTAAAAGTGACTTTCACTTATTTATAAAAGTGGGTCACATAAAATCCTTTTTTAAAGTGATTTAATTAGATTAAGTTTAGAAAGGGGGGCAAGGGATTTTTTTTAAATATAACATTATCATTCACTTCCACACATTCACACACTTCGTCGGCACCTTCAACAACTTTTCTTCAAAAAGTCATAACTTCTTTATATGGAAGCTATTTTCAGAGCCGTTTTTTTGAATCAGCCTAATTTTTCGAGATATTTCCATTGGAACACTTAGTTTCAGAATATATAGCTTTAGTTTCTGTTAAAATGGAAAGTCTATGCCAAGTTATTCTTGACAACACCAACTACTTCCAATGGTGGTCCTACATTGTGGATTTACTTAGAAGTAAAGGTATTTACAGAATAGCCTCAGGCCAAGAAACTAAACCTAAAGATGAAGATGAGGCAACCAAATGGGAAAATAGGCAATATCAAGCACGTGGGTCGATAGGGATGTCTATTTCTCTAGACCTTAGATTCCATATTACAGAAATTGATACCCCTAATGAAGCAATGAAACAACTCACTAAAGTTTTTGGAATTAGAAATGAAATTAGAGCCCATCAACTCGAGAATGAGTTGCTTACGTTGGACCCCAATAATTTTTCTTCCATTGAAGATTTTTTTGTCCAATTTCAAGACCCTTAGACTTATCTTGGAAGGTGTTAAAGTTAAGAACGAAGATGGTAGCCTTATCTATTCATTCCTACTAAGTTGGGACCAACCTACTCTATGTTTGTTTCCACCTTCCATTCTACTAGAGAAGCCTTTATTGCTCAAGGACAAGACTACAAGTCCCCCTCTTTTTATGCCTTTTGTGATTATTTAATACGAGAACAAGAAAAAATCTTACATCTTGGTCTTCTTAATCTTGGAAACTCTTCTAAGAAATACTTAGCCGCCCAACAACAACCAAATTCAAAGAATCCTAAGAAGTAGTATTCTAAAAAGAATGGTCCTAAACTAAACAAGGGTCCTAAGCAATTTTAGTCTTAAAATGAAAAATCAATTCAACAAAATGATAAGGCAAATAAAAACAAAGGGAAGAAGACTGATAGAGATTGCAACTTTTGTAATCAAGATAGCCACTTAGAATCCAAATGCTTTAAAAAGATGGAAGCATTGGAAGCAACAATGAAGAAGCATAACATCCATTTGGAGAACTCTTCAACTTCAACTTCCTCTTCAGGAATATCACTTTCTGCATTTGGTTGTCAAGCATCTCGGTCTGGTTATGCACTAAATGTATCTTCTTCTTCTCATTCTCATGAGTGGCTCATTTATTTTGGAGCTTCTTATCAAATGGCCAAAACAAAGCCATGTTTTCTTCTTTAAATGATTGTAACACTAAAAATATATATGTTGGTGATGATAGATCTCTTAGTGTTGTAGGGACCATAACTATTCATTTAGACAATGGTCAATTTAATGATGTATTACGTATTCCAACCTTATCATGAAACCTTCTATCTGTATATCAGATAACTCATTCAAGTGAAGGTAAAATCGTTGAATTTTCACCTCACGATGTTGTAATTAAGGACCTAAGAGATCCTAGACATATTTTAGCTACTGGCATTGCTGATGATTCTTCAAGGTTGTATAAGTTTAACAACTTTCAGTCATCAACTCTTCCCTTTGTATTTGTCGCTCATAATGATGAAGTGAGCAAACTTTGGCATGAGCGATTTGGTCACTTAAACTCTCATTCCCTTCAAAATATATGTAAAGAAAATATGGTGACAAGTCTTCCTTAGGTATCTTGCAGAAATGTTGTTTGTTCTGGATGTGTGCTTGGAAAACATCAACGATATATTTTTGAAAAGCGTGCCTCTTGGCATGCCTCAACCCCTTTACAACTTGTGCATAGTGAATTATGTGGTCCACTTCCAGTTGTTTCATTCTCTTGCTACAAGTATTTCTTAACTTTCATTGATGCTTTCTCGAGATGCACATGGGTATACTTCTTAAAACTCAAGAGTGAAGTATTTAACATGTTCTTGGTCTTTAAGGCATTTGTTGAGAAAAAATATGGACATCAAATTCTTAAGCTAAGATCTAATAATGGCGAAGAATATCTTAACAACAAACTCATCAAATTTTGCAGTGAGCAAGGAATTCAAATGAAACATACTATTCCATATACTCCACAAAAATATGGTGTAGCTAAAAGGAAGAATCACACCTTAAAGGAAATGGCTAATTGTATGCTTCAATCTAAAGGACTTAGTCTTAATTTTTGGGCAAATGCAATTAACTGTACAAATTACATAGTAAATCACACTCCTACTAAGGTTTTAAAGAATATCACTCCAGAAGAAGCATGGAGCTCAACTAAACTAAATGTAAGTCACTTTCATGTTTTTGGAAATGAACCATGGGCCCATATTCCAGATGAGAAACATAAAGATTTAGAACCTAAGAGTGAAAATTGTATTTTTGTTGAATATTCTGAAGATGTCAAAGGATATAAACTTATTCCACTTAAGTCTAAAAATGTTATCATTAGAAGAGATGTAAAATTTGCTGAAAATATATCGGCCTATGAGCCTAGTTCGGCGGATGTGCCACCTCTTTCTATCCCTTCTACTTCTGAAAACATTTCTTCTTCAGATGATGATAGCGAGGATGACAATCCTCCCCCACCTTCTCAGGATCCTCGTCCATCTCCTCAGCTTCCAAAATGGGTCCGTGATACTCGGGATGCAATAGGTGCTCTTGTAGGTGATCCTACAGATCAATGATGTACACGTTATCAATTAGATAGAGCCTCATCTTTACTGGCTCAAGATTCAACGAATCATGATCCTAACACCTTTGCAGAAGCTTCAGGACATCTAGATTGGGACACAACTATGAATGAAGAATATTGTTCATTACTTGCAAATGATACATGTGATCACGTTTCTCTTCAAAAGGGACGAAATTTTTTAGATGCAAATGGGTTTACAGAAGCAAGTTTGGACCAGATGGAAAATTTGATAAACATAAAGCTCGTCTTGTTGCTAAGAGTTTTTCACAAGTTGAAGGCATTGACTATACTGAAACATTCTCCCCTACCAAAATTAGCTCTATCTGCCTTGTCCTTTCCCTTGCTACTTCTTTCAAATGGGAAGTCCATGAGATGGATGTCAAATCTGCCTTCTTGCATGGGGAATTTCATGAATAAATATATATGGAACGACCTCCTAGCTTTATACAAATAGACTTCGGCCTTGTATGTTGGCTTAAGAAATCCCTTATGGTCTCAAGAAAACCCCTAGGGCTTGGTATGCCAAAATGAATAGCTTTCTTTTAGATACTGGCTTTTCTAGGTGTCATTCTGACAATATTGTCTACACCAAGAAAGTGGGTAAGTCTCTTATCATTCATGTTCTTTATGTTTATTATCTTATCCTTACTGGTAGTGATACCAACCTTATAAACCATGTGAAGTACAGCCCTAAAAATCAATTTGAGATGACAAAATTAGGACACTTGCATTATTTTCTTGGTCTTTAAGTCTTGAAATCCAAGAAAGGTATTTCCCTTTCCCAGTCCAAGTATGCCTGTGATCTTCTATTCCAATTTCACATGGAAGACTGTAAGCCAGCCCCTTCTCCCTTTCATTCTGGAGCCAAACTTTTAGTCACTTCTACTTCCCCTAAAGTTGATGCTACCTTATACTATTAGCTTGTAGGAAAACTTTTGTATCTGACCCATACCCATCCTGAAATTTCCTTTGTTGTTGGCCTTATTTCTAGGTTTATGCAAAACCCACATGAAAGTCATTGGAAAGAAGCTAAAAGAATACTTCATTATGTTCGCAGTACAGTTCAGTTTGGGATTCATTACAGTGCAAAAGCATCTCCTCTATTGGTTGGTTTCACTGATTCTGATTGGGTTGGTGACCTTGATGTTCAGAAGTCTACTGCAGGTTATGTCTTCACTCTTGGTTCTGGACCTATTACACAAGCTTGCAAGAAACAAAGTTCCATTTCTCTTTCTTCAGCAGAAGAAAAATATTGTGGCACCATAGAAGCTAGTAAGGAAGCCATGTGGCTTCGTCAGATCCTGTCAGAGTTTGGCTTTCAACAACAGCATCCGACTACAGTTTGGTGTGATAATCAAAGTGCCATTCCACTATGCAAAGATCCAGTCCAACATCAATGCAACAAACACATTGAACTACATATGCACTTCATCAGAAAGCTCATTCATGACCATATTCTTGAAGTGCAATATTTTACAACCAATGATCAAGTTGCAGACATATTTACAAAGAATCTCACAGAGGCAAAGTTTACTAAACTTTGATTTATGGTTGGAGTTTAAGAAGTTGTCACTAAGGGGGGATAGGCTCTAATGCCTCCTTCCTTCTCCTGTTGTGTCATATTTGTACATCCTTCAATCCTATCCCAAGTTGTTCTTAAGGGGGGATGTTAGGATATTCCGACACATAGGAAGTAGTTAAGTATAACTTGGTCTAGTATAGAGTTAGGTAAAGTGTTTTTCTTTACTATGTACATTTGTAACTTACAATCCGACGGTCACGATATGTAGTGATCCGACGATGTTCATTCTCTCCTCGGTATTACCGACACTTGATCCATGGCTTGACACCCGATTGGTCCATGAATCTATTTAAAGAGCATGGAGGGTCTATTTGTAGGTGACATTCATGAGAGGAGGCTTTCTGTAAATTTTCTTTCTTTTATTAATAAATTGCCTGAAGTGGCCACGTTGGCTCAGGCCATGGACTATTTCCCTCTTTGAGGGTTTTAACCACGTCAAGAATATTGGTGTATTGATCTGTGATCTGTTTGTGAGCAGTGTCCTTTGGTGTTCTATCTGAGGAACTAAACCTGTAAATTCCTACAGATTAAAAGCAGACATGGAAGGTTTGACAAAGTTGTTACAGGAAATGCTTCCTAATGGAAAAAATTTATTCCATGAAACTCATGATGAGGATAAAAGGAATATGAATTATGATTTTAGAGACTCGAATGTGGGGCTTAAGAACTACCAAATTTCAAATATCTATATGAGGAAGTTTGATGGCAAGCATCCAATAACATGGATACTACAAATGGAGCAATATTTTGATCTGCATGATGTGAAACACACACAAAAGGTATGCATTGCATCTTTATATTCAGAATCAAATAAATTTTTATGGTATTGATGGCTTTTTTTTATCGTAAACCACTTATCACTTGGTCAATTTTTATGGAGGAAATGATAGCATATTGTGAGGATACAAAGAGAAACACCTTCTTTAGCCAATTGATAAATCTCAAACAAAAGGGTTCAATGGCGGAGGGCATTGAGGACTTCCAGAAATTGAATATCAGGGTAACTAATATTCTAGAGGAGCATATGATTGATGTCTTCATAGGGACTTTGAAGGATAACATCCAACATGAGGTTCGCCTTTAGGAACCTGATTCATTGGAGAAAGAATTTAGGGTGACAAGAAAAGTTGAAAGTAAATTATGGCAACAAGGATGTCTACCACTCATAACAATAAAGATGGAAGTGTTTATGCTCCTAGCCTTTCACAACCTACAAGGTTGATGCCACAAAAATTGGAGGAAAAAAGAGCAAAATATATTTTTTATGGTTGCGATAGAAATTACACTAGAGGTCATAAGTTTGTTGAGAAGAAATTATTCTACATAGATTGTGAAGAGGAGGAATAAAAGGAACAAGAAACATCAAAAGAGAAGGATATCAAATGAAACCAACTATATCTTGTAATGCATTGGTAGGAATTACCATTCCTCAAGCTCTCAAGCTAGAAGGATATATTAAGAAGAAAAAGGTAATAGTGTAGATTGATTAAGGTAGTACCATAAATTTTATTCATCGTAAGATAGCCAAGGAATTGAATTGCTTCCTATATGTAGCAACAGAGTGCCAAGTGATGGTTGCAAATGGAGGAACTATAAATGTCTCTGGAAAGTGCCATAATATCAAGCTAACCATGGGGGAATATGTATTGAATATTCCAATGCTTTCCATTCCAATGGGTTGTGTTGATTTTGTACTAGAATTCCAATGGTTACAATCTTTGGGGATGATAGCTTTTAATTTTCAAGAACTTTCTTGAAATTTTAGGAAGGAAAGGAAGTTGAATTATGGGGTATTACAAGGAAACCAAGAAATTTAATCAACTTTAATGGCATGATAAAACTTTCGAGGAAATAACATTGGGGTGTAATTGCACAATTATGCTCACTAGAGGTTCAAACATTGAAATAATCTATTTCTCTAGATCTCCAAAATGTATCGGACAATCATCCCAAAGTATTTGAGACTCCCAAAGGCCTCCCACCTATTTGTGATCACGATCATGCTATTCATTTTATTCTAGGAAGTGTTCCTCCAAACATCAGACCTTAGATATATCCCTATGCCCAAAAGAGTGAAATTGAATGTATGGTTGCATAAATACTAGAGCATGGTGTAATTCAACCTAGTCAAAGTTCTTTCTATGCTACAATAGTATTGGTGCATAAGAAGAATGGATCATTGTGTATGTGTTCATATTATAGGGAGATCAACAAGCTCACTGCTAAAGATAAATTTCCTATTCCCGTCATTCATGAATTTTTGGATGAATTACATGGAGAAATTTCTTCACCAAGTTGGTCCTTCGTTCAAGATATCATCAAGTTAGAATGAAGAATGGAGACATTCTGAAAACAACATTCATAACTCATGGATGCCTTTAAGAATTTTTTGTCATGCCTTTTGGACTTACTAATGCACCTTCCACATTTCAAGGTTTGATGAATTCCATTTTCAAACCCTTCCTTAGAAAATTTGTGTTAGTATTTTTTGACGATATAATAATCTACAACAAGTCTTGGAAGGATCATGTTCAACATGTTGACATGGTGATCAAACTATTGGAGGATAAATAATTATATGCAAAAGCCTCCAAATTTTTATTTGGAGCACAAGATGTGGAATATTTGGGTCATATTGTATCTCATTAGGGTGTTAAGGTAGACCCTAAAAAAATGAAATCCATTAAGGAATGGAAAATCCCCATAACCATAAAGCATCTTTGAGGATTCCATAGGTTGATAAGGTATTATTTCAAGTTTGTTAAGAATTATGGGAGAATAGAAACACCTCTAACAACATTACTGAAGAAAGATGCATTTTCTTGGACTCCAGAAGCAACTAAGGTCTTTAAACATATTCAAGAGGCAATGTGCCAAGAATCATCTTAGCTACACTGGAATTCACAAAAAACTTTATTGTTGAATGTGATGCCTCAGAAAATTGAATTGGTGTTGTTTTAATCCAAGAAGGAAGACACATTGCTTTTGAAAGTTGCCTAATCAAAGCAAAGTATTTACACAAACCTATTTATGAGAAGGAAATGTTGGAAATGCTACATGCACTAAAGCAATGGCTACCTTACCTAACTGGAAGACACTTCAACGTAACTGATAGTCTTAAATACCTTTTGGAGAAAACATTATCTTCATAAGAGAAACAAAAATGGGTCACAAAGATGTTGGGTAATGACTTTGAAATCATCTACAAAAAGGAGAAGCAAAATGTTGTTGCATATGCACTCTCAAGAAATGATGAAGATGTGGAAGCATTGATTTGTTCCATTTCTATTATCCAACCTGATTGGATAACATAATCGAGGGATCAATGGAAGAATAACAAAGATGTGTGGAAACTCATTCAAAGCTTGCGACAAGATCCTAGTATATATGATACATTTAGCTGGAAAAATGATTATGGTACAAAGATCACTTATATCTTTGTAATAATTCCCAACTAGAGCAAAATATTCTTTTGGAATTGCACATCTCCCCCTTAGGAGGGCACTGAGTATTTTTAAAAACTTACCATAGGGTCAAGAAGGATTTTTTTGGGATGGCCTTAAATATGCTATTCAGAAGTTTGTGGTAGAATGTTTGGTTTGCCAACAAAAGAAAGTTGAGATAATTAAGACCTCGGGTCTGTTACCTTTATCCATTCCAAGTCAATGTTGGGAGGAGGTCTCAATTGATTTTATGATAGGTTTACCCAAGTCTGAAGGAAAGAGTGTCATCATGATGGTAGTTGATAGAATTATCAAGTATGCACACTTTTGTGCATTATCCCATCCTTTTAAAGCCATTATAGTTTTCACTGCATTTATGGAAACAATTCAAAAGCTACATGGAAGCCCAAAGATTATTGTAAGTGACAGAGATCCCATTTTCATTGGAAATTTTTGGACAAAATTATTTTCTTGTCTTGGTACTCAATTAGCTCATAGCTCATCTTATCATCTACAATCTAACGGACAAACTGAGATAGTGAACAAATGCTTGGAAGGATATCTTCGTTTCTTTGTATCTGATAAACAAACACAATGGGTCAAGTGGTTACCTCTAACTGAATGGTGATATAACACTTCATTCCAAACGACAGACAAAAATTACTCCATTTATGGCACTTTATGGATATCATCTACCATCCATCACATAATATTTAAGAGAAAATTCTAAGGTTAAGGTAGTGGGAGATCACATTGAGCATCAACAAGTTCTCCAACTCTTAAAGGATAACCTCCCTCTGGTGCAGAATCAAATGAAACAACATGCAAATAAACATCGCATTGAAATAAGTTTTGATGTAGGTGACTGGGTATTTTTAAAGTTACAACCATACAAACAAATGTCCCTCAAGCAAGCTAAGAAGGATAATAACTTATCACCCAAGTACTATGGTCCTTACAAGGTGTTGCAAAAGATTGGTACTGTGGCATACAAACTGGAGCTGCCTGCATTTTCCTGGGTACACCTAGTTTTCCATGTTTCATGCTTAAAGAAAGTTATTGGTGACAAGTTCCTAATTCAAATAGTGTTGTCAAAACTTGATGAAGAATGAAAAATCATATTTGAGACTGAAGCTGTCATGGAAACAAGAACTCAACAACTACATAATTGATTAATTTTGGAGTATCCCATTAAGTGGAAGAGCTTACCAGTTGAAGATTCACTATAGGAGGATGAGTATTTTATACAGAAGCATCCAGAACTACTCAAGCGTTGAGGGCAACACTTTTTTGAAGGAGAGGGGCATGTAAGGTCCCTATACTACTAATGGATTCCCCTTATTGTTATTTTTAGTGTAGCCCCTATTATTATTGTTGTGCCCCATAAAAGCCCATTATTGTTATTGTTGTGCCCTTACATTATTATTGTTATGTAGGTTATGATTATATTGTGACCCCTTAGACTCCTATATATACCAAGGAAGTATTATCATTTGTATCATCTAAGAATTGTTCATTTATGTGATGTAAATGAGGTTTCCCCCTCGAAGAGGCTATTTCCCAAGTCGTTCATCTATCTTTTCTTCTATTTTGTGAGCTGGTTGGGTAACAAATTTTCATATTTTTACTATTTATGCCTATTTTTTACCC